>JAAAKG020136607.1:0-35790 GCA_010014905.2 Druon quercuslanigerum
ATCGGAAGTCCACCCCCTTGTCCTCGAGGGTTTTGACTTGTTTCGGGCTTGGCCTCAATGGACTTTACAGTAAATCGGGGCGCTCCGTCCGTTCTTCTTTTTTTTTTTTTTTTTTTTTTTTTTTTGCGGAACCGTAAACTGCGCAACTCCGCTGATCTTGCAAGCGCCTCTCTTTTGCCGCCCTGGACCACCTCATCAGCGAATCCAATGGTACTTCAGGTTCCGGTAAACTGCGGTACCAGCATACTCTCAACTGTGCACGTGCATAGATGGTATACGCCCATATTTACGCGTGCGCAGATGGGAGACTCCTAACTGTGCACGTTTCAATTGATACGATCAGATTTTGCACCAGAGTCCATGTGCTCAGATAGAACCCCACCAATTGTACACGTGCGTAGGTATGTGTATGATAGTCCCAAATGTTCACGTACACAGATGATACCCTTTCAACTGCGGACGTGTCAATTAATACCATCAGAATTTTAAATCATAAATCTACGTGCATAAACGGGAGGCGCCTAACTGTGCACGTTTCCATTAATACGATGAGATTTTCAACTGAAAAGTCCACGTACGCAGATAAGACCTTCCCAACTGTCCACATGCACAGATGGGGGACTCCTAACTATGCACGTCTCAATTAATGCGATCAGATTTCTCACTTACAAGTCCACGTGGACAGGTGGTATACTCCTGGCTGTTCACGACTCAATACGATCAAAATTTTAAATTGAAAGTCCACGTGCACTGACGGGTTCCTCCCTACAGTGCACGTGGACTTTTAAGTGAATAATTTAATCGTATGGAGAAACATTAATTGACAGGTGCACAGTTTGGAGTCTCTCAATCTCCCATACGTGCACGTGGACATATGAGTTGAAAATCTGATCGTATTTATTTAGACGTTCACAGTTGAAAGGTTACCATCTGTGCACCTCGACATTCATGAAAATAATCTAATTGTATTGAGAGACATTAATTAAGAGGTGCACATTTTGAAGTCTCCCATACATGCTCGTGGACTTATGAATTGAAAATCTGATTGCATTAATCGAGAAGTGGACACTTGGGAGGGTTATATCTGTGCACTTGCTGTTCTAAGTGAAAAATCTGATCTTATTAATTAAAACTTACGCAGTTGAAAGTGTACCATATGTGCATGTGAACTTGTTAGTGAAATATGTGATCTTATTAATTGAGACGTGCACAATTGGGAATCTCCTATCTGTTCTTGGACTTTTAAGTGAAAAATCTGATTGTATTAATTAAGATATGCACAGTGCACTTGGACTTTTAAGTGCAAAATCTGATTGTAATAATTGAGATTTGAGATGTGCTCAGTTGGGAGTATCGTATCTTTTCATGTGGACTTGTAAATAGGAAATCTGATCGTACTAATTCAGACGTGCACAGTTCGGAGGGTTCCATCTGTGCACGTGAACATTTGGTAGTGTCCTATATGTGCACGTCATTGTTTAGCCTGAAATCTGCAGTCGGAAAGTTAGTGGAATTCACAAGGAGAGTCAACAGAATTTTGAACTGGAATTTGCGTAGACTTTCTGTAGAAATTAAAATACATGATTTTCATTCAGAACAGATACATGTTTCGTAAGTTCATCAGCCGTTAGTCAGGATAAGTGAGCATGACAGAGACAAATGATCCAAAGGCCGATTTCGAAATGTAATCAACAAAGTCATCCTAATTTTTAAGACCTCTTTCTGTATGGTCCTTTTGTATTTTGTAACCGGATTCATTTGAAGATGCCCTTTCCTTTGTGTACCATTGAAGAATTCCTGAATAAAAATTCTTGAAGCTTCAGGGCGTAAAATTGAAATAATTTAAGATCTTTTTATTTTTTTCAAGGTCGCGAGAGCTCATCAAGGCCGCCATTCTTGATAATGACTTCATGAAGAATTTGGAGCTCACCCAGATCCGGGAGATCGTCGATTGTATGTATCCCGTTACTTTCCCTGCTGGTTCAATCATTATTCGAGAAGGAGATGTTGGATCCATTGTCTTCGTTATGGAAGGTAGGATAAGTTTTAATTCAAATATTTTATTATTCAATTTAATTTCATATAAGATTTAAACAAATTAAAATTCTAGGCAAATATTTAGTCGACAAATAAAAAATTTAATGGGAGAGTACCTTCAAAATCATTTTCAATTTGACAATATGTACATTGTTGTCGTTTTTATTCATATTCAGTGGTAAACATTATATTTAACTAAGAACATTTTTAACGTAGAAATAACTTTTATATAGTAGAAAGATAAGTATTATTTTTGAAAAAAAGGGAAATAAACTTTTTCTTTAAGAATTTTCAGGTAAAATTAACAACTGTGATAAGATATTAGTTTTTTTACATGTACTGAATGGTCGGAGACCGTAAGAGGCTAACCCACGAAAATTTCGAAATTCACTTTTTTTGCTTTTTGTATTGTATAATCTGTTTCACGTGCACGTGCTTTTTTCAGAAAGTGAAAAAATTCAATTTTAATATTTTTAATAAAATACGAGGAGCATTTCACCCAGGATTCACAAGCAGGATTTATGAACTATTCCTCTTGAAATCAGGCCAGAATCAATAAGAATTCTGAGTGAAATGAAACCTAATGATTCCCAGTGAATCTAAAATGAATGCAATCTAATGTGCCAATAAATCCCGAGTGAGATACTACTCGATAAAATAGCAATGTTTCCAAAGGTGTATTCCAAGGCGTACTTGGTGAACATAAGGGGTTAACCCCGTACAGAGTTATTTGACGCTAAAAACTACATACAAGAGCCAGCTACTGTTTGTTAAGAACTGACGTGCGTGAGTATTCCTCGTCTTTTTCGTCGGGTTTTCGCGTAGAAAAATGGGAAATAGTGTAATATAATTGTATGTTAAATGCAGCGCAAATGCAGGCGCAGATTTGGGGTTAACCCTTTAGGTTTATATGAAACCTTGATATGTTATATTATACTATTTTCTTTCAGTTTTGTGAAGGCTAACAAAAAATTACACGGCAGTAACACATGATACGAGTACAGAAGTACCGTAGGAAAAAAAACATTTTTTTTTATATTTTATTAAGAATCGTCAATACTAGCTTAATCAAGTTGGAATTTAACGTTTCTCTTCACAATTAGCCAAAAAATATAAATAAAATATCAATTTTTAAATATCACCCCCTTAAGTCTGTTTTATAGCATCCCAAAAAACCCCCATTGATGAAAAAATTTGTTCTGCGATATTTCGAAGCTAATTTTAATTATTTGCGGTCTTCTTTATTAAAATTAGTTTGTTACATAACAAACCATTTCATACTGATAATTTTATGTTTACGTTCATTGTTTAAACAAATTATTATTGTCTTTAGCAATTTTACGATAGAATAGAGTTAGAAAGTCCCGATTTTTTCACAAAATTTTCATTTGTTGTTTAATTTTCAATTAGAGGGAGGTGATAGTTTATCAATGTCAACAAGAGTGATTGTTTAAACACTTTATTATTATTATTAGTAACAATATTCTCTTTGCTTCATGATAAAATGTTGCGGGTTTTCCGTAATTTTTCAACTATTTGTCAATTTTTCATTATAAGTGGCTTAATAATTAATAAAATTCAGCACACATAATTGTTTAAACAATCTATTGTTGTTCGTGACTATCTTCATCTATATTAATACCTAATAGTTGCGTTTTTCCGATAATTATTACTTTTCTGTTCCTTTTTCACATAGTGAGGTAATAATTAAAGTTAACAAAACAAATTTTTCAACCATTTAATATTGTTAATAACAATCTTCTCTTAGATAAGTGCAAGCATGTTCTGGGTTTTTCTCAAATCTTTAACTTTGCTTCGCCGTGTTAATTATTTAAAAAAATCATAAGCAAACATTAGAGAAAACTATATTTCAGATAATCTCTCTCTTTGCGATTATATTTTGCTTAGATAAAACAGATATTTGAAATATGTTTCAAATTTTCTCTACGGATCATATTGAATACAACTTTCTTTTGAATAAGTTACTGAGAGACTTCGGTGAGGTATCAGAAAGGTAGCAATTGTGTAATTGCTAATTGTGAAGAGTAATGTTGAGTTTCAACTCGATTCAGATAATATTAAGGATTCTGAATGATAGTTACAAAAACGATTTTTTTCTTATGGCAAATACGTTTTAAACTCATATGGGGCTTGCGGCACCTCTAAATATCATTTTTTGTGGATTTATTTTTGTGTGGATTAGAACAAATTTCCGGCTGGTATTTATAAAAAAAATTCATAAAAAAATTAATCAATTATTTAAACGATTTGGGATTTTTTGATTGAGCATTGAAGTTATATAGGCATGGTCCATCACGGCAGCCATCGATACTCGTACCATACTAGCGACACGATCGAGAAGTTCTAGTATTTTGATCCGTAATGTACAGACGACAGAAAAATGCTGGCTTTTGGTGAAGTCAATGTACAGGAGATTGGTCTCCTTATGTCTATTGGCCATGACCTCATCTCTGCTCGCACTTAGCCAAAGATTTCGAAGATTTCTTACGAAATGCTAGATTGCTGAGAGATTTCCAAGAGTTCCTTCAAGAATTCTCTTAAGATTTTCCGCCAGGAAATCTAAGATGTTTTAAAGTGTCGCCGCAGTACACAGTGGTACCACGAAAATGTCAACTTTAGCGTAAATTGTTAAGGAAGCATATTTTTTTGATTTTCGGTATTCCTTACAAAATGAAGATAATAAAGACACACTTTTTGATTAAAAAGCCCTGTCGTGTTGCGTGGCGTACCTGGCGAGTCTAAAGCAGCGAACTTGGACGTAGGACCCAAGGAGGTGACAGACGCGTGGAGTAAAGACAAATAAACTTTAAAAATTTTATTTTTTCGAGTTATGAAAATGGTGTTTTAATTTGTATATACTATTGGACAAGTTTTTTGAATATTTTAAGTCAATTAAATTTTTTTGTTGAATTTAAATAAATTACATCAAGAATTTCTACAAAATATGTGCAAATTCGGAAAGAAAATAATTCACAGAAATGTAAAAATGGTGCACTTTTATGTTGGTTTGTATTTGATAAAGAAGTAAATAGTCGAATCATAGTGAGAATCATAATAATTGATCGAATTATCTGGTGTTTAAAATATTGTTAGTATAAGTACTTGCTGCCACAGGTGGTAAGGTACTTGTTCGAGAATGACCTTCACAATCTCGTTGCTAACCAGCAATTTTCTCGCTCTTGCCCTTTCTTTAAAAATACATATAAAAGCCTGTCACTTTTCTCCTCCTCTTAACAATTTAACTTACCACAATTTCGCCATTAGAAATTCCATTTATGGAAGATGGGACTCAAAATATTTGCCACTTCATGACTTTCACGGCAACAAAAGTTAAAAGTATTAGAGAACACTGACGTTCTGACAATGTCAGTTTAGCCTTGGAAAACGAGTTTTGTATAATGAAAGTCATGTGATTTTTTTATTAAAAGGAGTTTCAAATGATTAAAAGGAATAACTTGGTAGTTTTATGATTCATAGTAGAAAATAGATGAATTTCGAGAACAATTTAAAATGTTTGTTTTTCCATTCCCTTTTTTATTAAGATCGTTCTTTCTTATATTACTCGTTTATTTTTATTTTTTGTTAAAAATAAAGAAGATATAAGTAGTAAGGTCTTAATTATTATAGCTTTTGGAAATAATTATGGGACAAATTAAGATAATTTCCTTGACAAGACAAAAGACATTACTTCGCACGGCAATAAAAATGCATCCCGTTTTAAACACTTCTACCAAAGACTGCTGCGAATAGACTTATATCAGCACGTGTGGATACCTAATCTTTGAAACCATTATAGGCCAGCTTAAATCTATTGTATCTCAAAAACTAAAGCTTCAACCGATTTTTAGAGAAGGAATTTTCGATTTGCTTTTTTATTTTTATACGGCCATATAAGTCCGGACACTTGACTCTGGGGCAGCCTTTATTACATTTCTTTTTGTACCTCCCTCCGCCTGGGATATGCTTATTCCGATATTGGGAAATAAAGCACAAATTGTATTTATCAAGATCACTTTAATAGTTGTTTATTATTGTGCAATTAATTTTGTTGTTAGCTACGCTGAAACATTTACAATTATAATAAATTTATATCATTACGATTCACAATATACTTTAATAATGAAACATAGGTATTTTAATTTTTTATTTTTACTCTTGTTTTTTACGATTAAAAGAAAACCTACTCGTTCTGTTTAAAAATGATTCCTACTCTATAAATATAATCAGTGATATTTTACTGGAAATCGGCCACTGACAATCAGTAAAAAGTTATACTTATTCATTCATTGAAATAAACATTTTTGAGCGTTGGCAACACTGCACCATGTCAATTTAGCAGTCATAATAAAATAATATTTTACTAGATTCAATCAAGTAATCGTAGTAAGAAATTAAAACCCATAAATATGATTAAATATTAAGGAAGGTGAAAAGTTTCGATGCTTTAAAATGACAAATGTCCATCGCATATAACTTTACGTGCAATATTGGATTGTCATCTTCACTGTCGAATAAATCTGATGGAAATTTAATATACAAGTGAGTAAAGTCATTTGCATATACCGTAAATTAATTTTAATATACCACCATGTTGTAAAATTAATATTGTACATGCATATTAAAGTCGGTAAAACACAGTGCGTGAAAATATCAAGTCCTTTTGATGCCTTCAAATGTTGTCAAATATTCAAAAATAAAATTAATTTTCTTAATTTTTAATGTTGTTTTTACGAATAAAACGATAACATCACATCCTATAAAAAAAATGTATAGCAAATTTGTAGCACTTTTTTGGTTAAACACCTTTATGTTATTTTTTCGTAGCTTGGGTTGTTTGTCAAAAACAACATTTTTTTTAATGTTATTTTTTACGAATAAAACAAAAGCTACCTATCCTTTATAAAAGTGATTCACAACAAATTTGTAGACATGTTTTAGGTGCACAATTTTTATCGATTCATCTTATTTCTCGTATTTCTTGGTTTGACCGCAAAATGAAGTTATTGATTTTTCATTATTTTTTGTATTATCAAAATTTGAATTTCCCTACAATTTTTAAAAGCATACGGGCTAAATAAAAAAAATTGTGTTTTAAAACCCGAAGTGTCTAGGCCCATTAAAAATAACTGGTCTAAAAATGGGAAGATCTGTGGATTCCAACGCTATTTTATTTAAAAGTAATTCATATTACGAGAAAGCCTTGGATTTGGTTAGAATTGAAAATAATTAACACTCATGCTTCTGTGCAATAAAAAAAACGAAGTGAGTAACATTTGATATAGACATGACCATAAAAGTAACGAAATTCTGAGTCTTCATTTAATAAACGAACTTAAAAAATTAATGATTTTACTTAAGTTTGGATTTGTTCAATCTACAAATATTTAAATTTCAAGTTATATGATCTGAAGATTCCAATTCCAAATTGTTTCATTTTTAGCGCTTCGAATTAGAATTGTTAAATATATATTTATTTTCATTTTCAATTTGATATTGTGCAATTTGAAAAGTTGATTAATTATTATAGGACTTCTAAATTTAAAGTCCTTCAATTTTATTTACTTTCGATATCAAATTGTTCAATTTTGAATATTTATATTTTAAATAATAATAATATTTGATAAATAATAATATATAAAAAAAACTACGCAATCCAGGACATTTAGAACCTTGAAGGATTCAAATCGTAATTGTTCACTTTAAGATGCTATCGGTTAGTTGGAAAATGGTCCGATTTATAAATCTTCGGTCTGAAATTATTAAATTGTGAATATTTTCAAATAAAAAATTAATTTTTGATTATATACAATGTTGAATATTTTATTTTAATATACTACTTAATGTCGAATTTTGAAGATATTAAAATTTTACGTCTTTGATTTATTTATGAGAATGATTCTAGTTTATTTTAGTTTACTATTAATATTTGGGATTCAACATTTTTTCAAATTTTAATTTTAGACGCTTATGGTTGCATTTTTAAAGCTTGAATCTTAAAATTCGAATGACGAGGAAGAGTTTCTGTATATACAAGGAAATATGATTTATTGAAACGAGTACTTACTACTCAGTACTTGCTAGTTATTACGCCAACTACATTTAAAAATGTAGTCACTACTCAAATCGCTTATTATAATCATTGGTGTCAGAACGCGGTTAACTCTGACATGTGCAGTAGTCATTCCTGTGCATTTTTAGGTTATGTAACGCCATTTGTCAATCTTAAAATATACAGTAATAATTACTGAGTATTACACGGATATCCGCGTTATGACACCATTGATTACAATTTAAATAATGCTTTTGAGTGTCCATATATATTGTAGAAAAATTAGGTAGATACAAGAGGTTAACGATTGATGAAGTGAGGTTTACACCTGCTTCTGAATTATTCGAATTCATTTTAAATAGTTTGAATTCTTTTGAATTCTCTTGAAGTGCTTTTCAATTTTTTTACTGTTACTGTTACCTTTGTCATTTTTCTCACATATTTTAGAAATGTGTACCTTTTTACACTTGAATGGATAAAGGAAAACGTTACCTAAAATTCTTATTTCCAAAACCTTGTAAAAACGTATCAATTTTAATTCAGTTGGCGGTTTACACATGTTAGTATCCCAGAATCAGTCGTTGGCGAATTATGTTGTTTTTAAAGAGAAGGAGCTGTCAGCTATTTTAACAATTGAATGAATTTTGTTGTTAATTTAATGTAGATTTAAATTTTATAAACCAGATGATGCAGCTTTCAAAAAGATTTGTCGATCTTTATAACGTTGAATTATTTAAACTGATGCAGGAATAGTAATTAATAACGTATCCTAATTCTATGTTTCAAATTATGACTTGTTTAAAAACCATTTTTTCTACGAGAAAAAAACACTAAAAATAATTTGCATATGAAAATCGTTTATAATAATGAAGTTATATATTACTAGAATTAAGTATGTTCTATGGATACAAGTGAAATAATTCCGGCTGATAGTGAACTTCTATCTGTATTTTTTCTTGAGATAAAAATGGAAAAAGTTGAAATGGCCAATTTTGTCACTTTATTTGTTCATATGTTGTTGCTCCATGAACAAAATTAAAAAGTAGTTAACCACAATTCTCCTAAAAATTTAATACCGAGCATTTCATAAAAAAAACTTTCAAATCTTTTAAGAAATACGACCTGTGGGTGATTATGAATAATAAATTCCTACTCCAAACCACTGTGCGACGAGACACTTCGAAAATATAAACAAATTCGATTAAAATAGTATTTTTTTCTAAACAATAATTTTCATGCCTCCGTAAAATAAGCTTTGACTTACATTTCTCCCCTGAAAGTTTATTTTTATTGGAAGCAATAACAGATTTTTAACTTATATTCAGGTTGTATTTAGTTGTTTTGTTTATCTTTATTCTTTCACAAAAATAACTTTTCAATCCTAGAATTATATCATGAAATCTTATTATTTTGAAAAATTGCAATCTTATGCTGTAATATTCAGATTTGAGTACAAACTTTGTTAAATAAGTTAGATAGAGAAAAGCGCCAACAGACAATTTTGTAGAAATTTTTTAAATGAATGTTTTCATTTTTTTTCACTGTTCTAGATAGTGTCGTTTTTGTAAAAAAAAAACTTGATTCTCATGTTTTGGAAAAAAAGAATAATGTAGAGAAAAAAATTAGAATAAGGTTCAGAAAGTTTAATACATGCATTAGTTTAAACAAAAATACGACATGTCGTTTCATTTCCTTCGAAATTATTTGGTGGGTATTTTTCGTATTTGATACTTATAGTGGGACATTGATTTACATGTCTATTTAGCTTAGAAAACTTTTTTTCTAACCTATTTGTCACCAATTTTTGACAAAGAAATTTACGTTTTCAAATTGTTTATGGATAGTACGTACTTTCATGACTACATGTGGACTCTGAGTCATGAAAAATAAATTTTTTGTTAAAATTAAAAAAGGCTAGCAAAATTTTTATTTAGTTCAGTTATTATTATATTCCTATAAAAATAAATCTGTTCTTTATAATAAGTAGTTCTGTCAAAAATGGTTTAAATTACGTTTAATTTTTTTACATATATGGTTGCGATTTAGTTTCTGTAGGGAGAATACATTGGGAACTCAAAATAGAGAGTTTTTTTCGATACTCTCTCTAAAGAAAAAAGGAGCTTAGAATGATATGCGTAAACCCTTAAAGGTAGTGAAGGAACAAAGAGAATGGCCCCTCCCTGGAGCCTCGACCCTTGCAGGTCAAATAGGTTCGCGTCGAAGAGTCAGGGAAGGGAGTTCATCGTTCCGGGACAACTCGCTTATAATAAGTACACACCATATGACCATCATACAGTCATACACACTCCACCAAAGTACCAGACAAGACCCGTGGGAGTGTTTTTTCTCCTTCGGCGAATGAGAGCCACTGTCCTTTCTCTCAAGAGTCAGTGTCTATAGTGGGGGTTGGTTATATCCACGAGGAAGGGGGTTCTCGTGCACGCTCTTGCGGGCGTAGTTTTCACCAGTCGGGAACGCTGTCAGCGAGCGTCTGTTTCCTAAGGGGGACCTTGAGTCTCCAGTCGAAATCCGTTTTTTAGTGAGATCCAAAAGTGTTCCAAAGTTCTACAATCAATGCGCGATTCTTCCTGAGCTTCAGGATCCAAGTAGAGAAAACATCCCTTAAAATCACCTGAAAAATTTGGGGCAAATCATCATAAATGTTTTCTAAAAGATCGTATTGAATAATTGCTAAGACATCCTGAAGATTTTGGTTTGGTGCCAAAATTTGTCTTTCAGAAATCAGGATGTTCTGTGATAATATTGCTCGACTGTAAAGATAAATATAGTCAAGACTTCTTTGATTGGAACAGATACTCCAGGAATAGATGTCTATCATCTCGAGATAGTTGATGATGTGGGTTCAAGATACTGAGAGTCCTATTATAGATCCCCTGGAAGGCTGTTCTAATATCATTGTGTGATAATCAGAGACTGGGCTTATTGCAGCCAGTTTTGTGATTCAGAAATACTAGATATTGGTGTCTGATTGTGAGTTTATATTGTCATCTTTGATTGTGATTTAGAGAGCACTGTTATCTTGGTTACCGCTATAGAATTTTGTCATTAATTACAGAAAATAGCAATTGAAAAGTTTCAGAAGTTGCACCCAAAATTGCTTCGAAAGAACCACTTTTTTGATGAACCCTTGATTGCGAGACACCAAAAAATCAGGATTGTTAAATACATTTTTGTCAACTGTGATAAGTCTTTGACGAAGAAAGGAGTTACCATCCTTTTTGGAATCTGTGTGATAACAGATTGGAAAATGCAATCAATATTCATTGGCTATCATAAGCTGTGATAAAAGCAAAGAGTTATTGATATATCTTTTATGAAGGTCTGAGGATGATGATGTAGATCCTGACTGCTATTTCTAAGGATACCTTCAATAAATTCTATTGTCTCTTACATATGTCTATCATATAATTAAGTATGTATTCCAGTATGTATTCATCGAATTGATCTTCCAAGAAAATTGAGTTTATGTAGCAAGATCTGGGTCAAATTAGCAATAAAATTTAATCCAAAGTTGGCATATGCTTTGAAAATTAGAGAGACTCTTGCAATATTTTGTACCCAGAGGATCTTTAGGTTTCGAATTTCTGAAACCACATCCTCCTGAAAGTTGTTGCGTCTCAAGACCCATCAAATTTTATCGCTCCATGCAGAAGCAACGCGGAAGGCAAAGTTTATAGCCGAACAAAGGCTCGTAGCAATTTCGAAAGATATTCTCAATCCAGTTTAAAGACCCAAGTCTGCTTTTAAAATTGAAGAGCTCTTAAATTCTGACAATGAAAGTGAGGAGCTATCCAGGTCGAGCAGTCCTGGAGGATCCGGAATTGATTCTGGACCCGGATGCTACGAGAGGAAGAGCAATGGAACTTTTATATGAGGCTAGTTGGAGAGAGTGTGATGTGAATTGGACGAAGAGTTCGGGATCAAAAAATAGGACTAATAGGGAAAATAGGAATGATAGAGAAAATAAGAAAAATACTGAAGATAGAAGACAACCTTACGCTGAGGTGATAAGTCAGCTTGAGGGAGTCCTGGATGGAGAAGGAAATATGTCCTCGAGTCCGAGGGATGAGAGGTCACCGAGATCAAGCAGTGGTACCACGGATAGTGACTCGGAAATAAATCAGTCGAATGGTCATAGTGGTTTCCTGATTCCGAGACCCCGGCTGATAGTACCAGTTCACACTTATGCTAGGAGAAGACGCACTGGTGCACCACCTCCTGGTAGAAGACGAGCTTTGCGAGAAGGTATTCTGGGACATGTTTTGATTTTAGTTATTTAGGTTCCTAGCATTATGATTGGGGTAGAAAAATAATTAGAAGATTGTACTATTAGATGACTTTCCTGAATTAGAATTGCTATAAAATTTCAGTGCCAGACTGGGGTGGTGCTTTCGATTGACGAGGAACGGAACTTTTGTAACTTTAAATTGTTTTTCCCGCAAATGTACCGTAATTTTTTCGAAAACTTAACATGCAATATTCTAAAAATCCCTAGTCATCTGATTAATGATATTTGAGGGGGTTTCCCATCTTCCAATTTAGCTTAATATAACATGTGGTCTTTAATTTCCAACATAGTTGGATGACGTAATTTAAAACTCAATTATTGTCGAAATACGTCTCATTGAAGAAAGATCTCTGAATTAAAGTATTTGAAAATTCGTTTGATACATTTTTTAAAGTTACATGTCCTGAATTTTTATTTTTTAGATACTGAAATATCCATAAATTTTAATGGAATAACAATAACGTATTTCGAAGGTTTCTGCAGTCTGTTAAAATTCAATGACCTTCTGAATTTTTTTTGTATATTTAAATGTCCTAATGCATAAAATTTCTTAAAATTTAAAGGAATTAAGATCAAAAGGCTGCTACTTATGGCTAGTGATTCCGCAAACTTCTCTTGAAAATGTTTATAATCTCATTAAAGTCTAATGAAATTTAATTTATTTAAGTTTCATAAAGTCTTGGGATTTTTTAACGCATTTTAAAACACGTTAAAAAGGAAGAACGTTTAGAGCCTAAGAGTTGCTTCCATTTTTATTTAAGATCAGAAAGGAATCTATCTTATCATGAATAATTTTATGCAGAATAAGCATGAAAAAGGTTCACACAAAAAATCTTTTTTATACTGCTAGGGAAGCAACATGTTTCGAGGCTAATTTAGACCGCATCAGGGATCTTTTATCGGAAAAGCTACGAGAACGAAATTCTCATTGAACTAACGAATAAAACTCTTCAAATACCTTTTCATCCTTTGAATTTTCTAAATGCAATAAAATATTTTTGAATAAACTTTTATATTGATGTACTTCTCTTGAAGTTTCCTTTGAAGTCCGATTAATGTTCAATTATAAATCAAAACATTTTATGGAAGTTTGATGCATTCTTTTAGGACTTAATGAACTTTTTAAAATTTCGTTTATTCCCTTAGGTTTTATGATGTTCAGCGAAGTTTTAAGTATTAGTTCTTATATTTTTGTTAATTATTTTCTGAAGCTAGATGAAAATTGTAAGTAATTTAGGAGGTTTTGATTCAGTACAAAAATACGATTTAGACATCTCTTTATAAATCAATTCTAGTCGTAAAATTTTTTTTAATTCATCCATTATGAACAAGTTTATTTCAGACTTAAATTTGTCATTTAGCAATGTAATAAATTACGTGAAAAGGTCATGCTAATTCGCCTTAAAGATTGAATAAGTAAAACATTTTCTTCCAGTACAGTAGGTAATATCCGTGCTCAATCAAGTGAGATATATTTATACAATTGGACATTAAGAAATATACAATAAGAAGTATTTGAAATTTATTTCAATTTGAATCGTTATATTCTCAAAGAATTGTATTCTAAACTTTTTTAATTTTAAAAATAAATATACTTTAATATTTATTACTATACTAGCCTAAACCTGCGTCTTCGCCCGCGAGTGTGAGTTGTGAGGAGGGGGGGGGGGCAAAATCGACAATGAGTTCGCTAATAAAAACATGCCTATAACGGTAAAAAATTTGTAATATGATTTGCATGAAGATGTGAATCGATTCCTGATTCCTAAAACAAGAGTGCGAAAGAAATCGAAATCGCTCTCCATAATGTGGAGAATAGCATCGAAAATCACAATAATTGCCTATCAATCCATCGACATCCTGGCATCGCGAAGTGATCTAATCACTCGCTACAGTCATAGTCCCGTTCAATGTTTATCCGGTAGAGAAAGTCGCGTGGACGGATCAAGGATAATGGAAGGGTAGAAGCTAAAATTGTACGATATTGTAGATTCCAGAAATTCTTCGTACACTGTAATTTGTATTACTAGCTATTATCTAACTTTATTGCATTTATTTGTCTGATCCTATCATTATATTGTTTCACTATCAATGTACAATGAATTTCGGTTTGAAAGTGACATTTTGTTCCGCAAAAAATTAAATATTCTGTTTAAACACTTTCGGAATAATAATTGAAGGGTGGCAGTACAGAACTAAATAACCAACAAAATTGGAATTTTTTAAACGAGAGAAAAAACATGCTGTAAAATTTAAATCACCACGGGGTCGCATTGATCATTTAAAACAATATAAATATCATGAAGGGAAGAAACAAAATTATTAATATGCTCAAATACTGCATTAAAATTTGAACTAAAATTTAAATTACATTTTTCTATAACCGCATTTAAAAATGAGAATTTTAATAAATCTTTTTATCACAACGTATGTATTTGATTTTTTTTAAATTTTTGATGCAATAAACCCATTTTCGAAAAAATGTTGGTTGTCTAGTTCAGTACTGCCACCCTTTAATTATAGTTCTATTTGAAACGAAAAATATATTATTATTGTTTAAAATGCATTTCTTGGTATCTTTTGACGATTTAAACAAAGTTTAGGGTGGCCGTACGTGTGAGAATTTCTAAAAAAGATACTTTTAATAACTGTCAAGGATAATAAATTTGAAATTGTTAAATTCCTTTCAATGTTAAAAATAGTACAAGATTATGATTCTGCTCTTTAAATATTAATGGTTAGGAAAAATGAAAAATTAGTCAGACAGAAATGAGGGAGTTTTGAAAATGAAGTTTGGCGGCCATCCTGCTTTAATATTCTCGTCAGTAATTTATTTGGCTTGAATTTCTATTTTTTTTTTTGATGCTGCTTCCTCCTGATTTTAATATTTAGATACAAATTTTATTAGTTGGTTGAAAATTCAAAAATTTGGTTAAAAAATCGTATTTTTTGGTTTAAATTCGTCTTTTTGGTTTAAGAATTCATCAATTTGAGTAAAAATTGAATCTGTTTGAATAAAAATTTAATTTTTTTTATAAAACTGCAACTGTTTGTAGAAATTAATCTTGTTTAGTTAAAAATTGAACAAGTTGGTTGTGGATTGAGTTATTTGTTAAAAAATTATTTTTTTTATTTATCATTTTAGTTGCTAATTGTTTTTTTGTTGTTATAAATTAATTTTTAAACTGAAAATGTAAATATTCCAGTTCAAGATTCATCATTTTAGTTAAAAATTAATCTCTAGGGTGTAATGTTGAACTATTTTGTTCGAAATTGATCTTTTTAATTGAATATTTTTAGTTTTGGGTAAAAGTTGAACTACTTTGTTAAAAATTTATTTTTTTTAGTTGAAGGTTCGTCTCGATGGTTTTAAATTTAACTATTTCATAGAACTTTATCTTTTGGCTTGAAAGTTCAACAATTTGGTTAAACGTTTCTTTCTTGACTTTATTCGTCATAAGTTCGTTTTTTTTTGTTTGAAAAATTCATGATTTTAGTTAAGAACTGATTTGGTTAGTTGAAAATTGGAATAGTTTTTTGAAATTTTGTTTGTTTAAATTGCATTTTTGTATTGAAAATTTAACTTGTTTAATTCTTGTTAAAAATATATTTGTTGAAAATTTGTTGTTTTAAATTGAAACTTCATCTTTTACAGTAGACGAGTCATCTTTTTAGTTAACGTATATAAATAAAATTTCGACATTTTATTCTGAAATATTAATGGCGAGGGAAAATGAAAATTAGTTTTACTTTCACAATGAAAAACAAATGTTATTTTTTTTCGTCATGAAAAAACTATTATATTTGTATTATTTATTTCGCATTATAAAAATAATATTATGCATTTTCGTTAGATTTTATCTTTGGAACTTTTGCTTGAAGCGTGTAATGTTTGACCTGTTGAGCAAAAAGTCACTTTCTTCTATGGATTTTCTAACACGAAGAGCCGATGCAGTTTAAGAAAGTCGATCAGATTTCCTTCGCATTCTGCCCCCTTTTTTCCCGCTGACCTTCTTAACAACTTGCCATCTTCACAGACCTTTGTGAAGTTTCCAGCTGGCTTGGTGGAGTTTTCTCAAATACCAGGGATGCTCATTCACCACTTAAAACATGTTTTCCCGAAATAATTAATTTATAAAATAACAAAAAACCAGATTTTAATAATGAACTAGGAATAAGAGAGATGGTGTTCCAATTCAATTACAAATATCAATTATATTTTGAAGTAAATTTATAAAATGTATCATAGTTTATTGCATTTTCAAAGTATAGAACAAATATTTCACGGACTCATTATTATTAACTAAATCTTATTTTTTGCCGTTAAATCGATTAGAACTCGCTGAAGTTTGTAAGGGTTAAAATAGAATTCCGGAAGTTTTGTGTCTGAATGCATGTTGATTTTTCTTTCGTGAAACATTTAAAGATCCTTGTAAAAGAACAGCTGAGAGTATTTTTTAATTTTGAATACTTTGGTCTTGAATGTTTAACATTTGGCCCACAACATTTCACAATAATCTGATAAACATATTTAGAATTTACAAAATTAGCTTTTCCTATAAAATCTTTTATTATAATACATTTTTGTATTGCTCTGTTTTATTTTCGATATCAAAATGTTTTGTGATTCAACCTCACGATATTTAAAAATAACTGAGATATAAGATTAGAATACGTAACAATTGCGATTATATATTATTCCGAATGGTCAATAGGTTATCCTACATTTTTTACTTGAAGTTGCCATTCTTTAATTCTAATTGTAAATAAGTGTTATAAGTCTCGAAATTTAATTCAGTGAAACTTATTGAGAATTAGGAATTTTAGAATTAAAAGAATCTGATAATCTAGCCAATTTTTTAGTTTCAGTACAGCTATGTAAAAAAACACACACAATTTAAGGTGTCAAATAAATTGCTTTTAATTTTTAATATTTAAATTAAAACTTTCAATTTGACGGACTGATCAAATTTTTTTAGGGATTCAAAATGAAAACTTACATATTTTATAACTATCTAAGTTTGTTCATTTTTTTTAGCAATTTTAATTAAAATTCTACATTTTTATCGTTTTTAGTTTAAAATGTTTCAATGTAAAAGTCTTTAAATGTTAAATTTTTCAATTTCGCCTTCTTACCCCTTCACTGGCACCCCAAAAAATTTTTGAGCTTGAATGAACCGTACGAAATTCGATAAAATGGACCATGTGTCATGTAACTTAAGTTAAACTAATGACTATAAAACCGATTCCCCTTTTAAAAACATAGCTTAAACTGCATTAGATAATTTTTGTGTGCACAAATATTCAATACCGGCTGCGCAAAAGACGTTTGAATACATGGGGTGAAAAACACCCGCTGGGCCATTTACGTGATAAAAAAGAGTTGTGCCAGTTACGGGTTTAAACTTGAATCGTCAGTTGTGCATTTATTTTAAGTTGATAAAAGAAAATTATGCACACTTCACTAAATTGATATCTCATGTTCATTTTGTAATGATTTAAGCTGAAAATTTACAAACCCTTTATGTTTATAAAAATTTGTTTATTTCTTAAGCTTCCAATTATAAAGTATTACAATTTTTTAATGCTGAACTCTTCCAAATTGAAATTGTTCACTATTTAAAAGTTTCAAGTATTCGTTAAAATTCAAATATTTGATCATTTTTTATTATTTATGTAATGTCAAGAACTTAATTTTTCAAGGCTTAAGAAGATAAATTATTTATTGTTACTTTTTAAGAAATATTCTTAAAAACTCATTCCCTAAAAAAGCTATATTGTGTAATATATTACATTAAAATTATGTAATTTATTAAACAAGATACATTTGTTCAAAGATAATGTTTTTGAAGATCTTGCTTCAAATTTCTAAACAAAGACATTTCTGCCTTAACTTCATTTCCGTGATGAAAAGTTCGGTTCTTAGTCAATTCTATAAACATTCAACTTTAAATTCTCAAGGTCTTGCCATAAACCAGATCGCTGAAAAGAAATATTCAGTGACAACATTTTTAAATTTACAAATAAAATGTGTTATAAAATTGCTTTTTGCAATTCAATTTGGCTTATTTTTCGGGGAAAACTTTATCTACAACTCTAATGTTTCTAATTTTACAAGTAATTTTGTCTATATTTATATAATTTATATATTTAAAAAAATGAAAACAGTAGAGTTGTATACAAATGAATCATTAGAATCAGTGACAAGTAAGTCCTTGAATCTAGTTAGGAATAATTTACACTGATTACAAAGTATTTTCACATAATGAAATAGTTAAAAAAGGGTCAATGATTGAAATATGTAAGCATTTTTGCTGAAAATCATTGAAACCTCACTGAAAACACTCAAAAATTTTTGCGTGTATAGAACATTTTTCTCCAACAAATAAGCCATGATTGATTGAAATTCAATCATGTTTAACATACAGGGAAAAAGAATTTGTTAAACAATTTCATTGACAAAACCATAGTTAAGACAATTAGTTTTCGTAAATTAAAAAAACTGTTATAAAAAATAATGTTTTTCCTTTCACAAGATCTCACAGCTAACATCATATCAATTCTGAAATTCATATAAAACTTTCCTTCCAGAGACCTGGTTTTTTGCACAAAACTACCTTGTCATTACACACTGAACTGGTTCAGTTTAATAGATTTTAATTTAGAATTTTTCAACATCAAAGTTTAGTGATTCTGATTGAAAAATTATTATTATTAATATTATTATTATACCAATAAGCCGTTTCCTTTTGGGCGTAGGCGTGCCTGACTCGGTGGGAAAGGGAGTAATTTGAGAAAGGGATTATAGAATTTTTAGATTGGTCTAGAATTCTTGTGTTATTTATTTAAATAACACGTTCGTTATGCAACACTGGTCCGACCCAGGTTTCTGATAAATCTCTCTCGCAATCACCGCAGATGAAGATCCTCACAAAGTGGTCATTTGAGGTTCCACACTTGGTCCTATTAGTATCCAAGGTCTTTTGTTCAGGCGTAATTCACTCTACTGACACTCTTCTTATCAACTATTTGCCGCCATACTTTTCTGTCCTGTCATTCTTCTCTAGCTTCTTTCACGTCTATGCATTTTTCATGCAGGCTCTCGTGTTTCTGTGGCTTCTTATGTCTCTTCTAACTAGATTCTCATTCACGCATTCTAACCATTCTTTCCGCGGCCTGCCTCTGGGCACGCTGCCATTTACTTTACCTCGATACACTTGTTTCGTTAGTCGTTCATCTTTCATTCTCTCAACATGCCCGAACCATCTTAAACGATTTCTTTGCCATGTGTCAACTAGAGTCTCTTCTGAACCAGATTCTTTGAGAATTATCTCGTTACTGAATTTTTCCATCAGAGTTTTCCGCATATTATGCGCAAGAATCTCATTTAATCGCGTTAATTTTACTCTTATCTTTTTCTTGATAGGTTCATGTCTCGCTACCGTATAGTACAGTCGGTACAAATATAGAATTATGTATTGCCATTTCAGCTTTATGTAGAATATTTTTACTTCTGATAAGGGGCCCTGCTCTGTTAATAACCTTCTTACCTTCGTTTATGCGTTTAACTCTTCATCTATCTTCCGTCCGTTGTAAATAGGCTACCAAGATATACGAATTTATGAACTTGTTTAATTCTCTCATCATTTATTACAATTTTGAATATTGTTTTCTCCCTCTTTCCTTCAAACAACATAGTTTTTGTTTTATTTGCGTTAATTTTGAGGTCCATGCTCTTCATGCTCACATTCAGTTTATTCAACATTCTTTGCAAGTCTTCAATTGACTCTGCCATAACAACCTTATCACCTACGAACGCTAGCACCTTGACTGTTTCGAGATCTACACCTGCTTCGTCGAAAAGAGCCATTCTTAAACACTTCTCCATGAATAATCTAGATAACCATGAAGACATAAAGCATCCTCGTCTAACTCCTTGCATAATATCGAAACAGTCGCTCAATTTCCCATTTACCCATTTACTCGCTTTGCTACCCGTATATGGGGCATTATTCCTGAACTGCCCCAACTTTAAAAGTCATGTCTTCTTCGGGCAGTTTTTATTTTTTTAAGTATTTTTAAACGAGAGCTTGACTTTTTTCGATAAAAATGTTGTTTGGCATTTTGGGACTGAAAATAGTTATGTAGTTATGCGAAGTTATCTGAGCGAAACCCTTCCTCGCGCGCTCGAACAGGTCGACCAGTTCAGCCGATGCACCGACCGACGATGTTTCGTTCCAATTCGATTCATTCAAACATATTTTTCATTGGTACAGAAACTTTTAAAATATTAATTTCAGTGGTATAAAGTTATAAACAAATTAGGGAACAAAAGTATATAAGAGAGCGTTCGCCCCTCCATAATATTTTTTGTTATGTTTTGCTGTATATTTTCATCATCACCGTCACTTAAAAGAGACTTGTGAACGGCTTAAATCAATTAACAATAGTTTAAACTAATCATATAAACAAATTATACAGGAGTCGCTCTTTCTTTGAAGACCGAAATAGCAGACGCTGATGCTGCACTTAACTTAAAATCCTGAAATCTGACGCATCTTACGCGAAACAACAAGGTTTGTTTCTGAAATACCTTAAAGTTATACTAAAAGAAGGAGAGTACTTAAGTTTCCTTGACTTTGCTCAAAATTATGCATTCGTTATTCAAAATGCTGCACTATCTTTCCATTGGAATAATATGAAGCAACTTTTACAGTAGTTATTTATTACAAAGATTGAAATGAATTGAAGCATTTTTCGTATAGCAATCATCTCGGGTTGTTTAAGTCATGACACTGTAGCTGTGTACACAGTTCAAAAGCTCATCAACGAGTGCCTCAAGAAGAAATTAAGCGTTGTTCACAACATTTATTATGCGACAGACGGGGCTGCGCAGCATTTTAAAAATAAATATGCCTTTATAAATCTTTTAAATCACAAAAAAGATTTTGGTATTTCTGCAGAAACACATTTCCAGGCAACTTCACATGGAAAAGGTCCAGGTGATGGGATTGATGGAAATTTGAAAAGACTTGCGGCAAAAGTTAGCTTGCAGCGCTCAGCACAAGATCCAATCCTAACTGCGATGGAGTTATTAGAAAGGGCTAAGACCATTTAAAAATACCTGCTTCGCCCGGGGGATGCAAATTTCACCCCAGTAGTTCGAGGAGGGTTGGTAATAAAAGTCTATAAATTGGTGGATATACTACTATTTTATCAGGCAAACAAACTCTGAAAATTTGAAGGCAATCGGAAGACACGACTTTTAAAGTTGGGATAGTTCAGGAATGCCCCATATATTGTTTGTATAGTTTGTAGGAGCCATCCATTGACACCGTACTCTTTCAGGACTTCCGAAAGTTTACTGCAATCTACCTTGCCAAAAGCTTTTTCTATAGGTCAACAAATGCACAGAAGACTTTTTTGCTCCTTTTTTTCCTACTTTCTTTCTGTGATTTGCCTTAAGCTAAATATGTGATCCGTGCATGACCTTCCTGGCATAAACCCACTGCCGCAATATATTCTCCTTCAGACTCAAACAGTTAGATTCAAAAAGTTAAAAGATTTCAAATTACATTTTCAATTTTTCGAACCGAATAATAAATGGCCTGCGAGATAATCGAATGAAAATTAAATATATTGCTTTTACCATAAGACCTATCTCTGGTTTCTAACTGAAAAAAAAACAAAGAGGATGTTGTCATCGCCAAGTTATTAAAGTGTGGGCGACTGCACGGGGAAAAATAGAAGGTCAGTCTGATCATCCAAATGTTCAGACTTACTATATTTGAGTGTCAGCTATAGGACAGCCTTCTTGATGGTCAGGGCAACAATCTCTAGAAGGTTAAAACAAGAAGTTCAAATTGATTATCTATTTACGTTATACATATATGTATATGTGTGTTTCCAGTATCTTTCTTATAAGATACTGGAAATAATAAAATTAAGTGAAACCTACAAAACCTAAAAATGTATATAAAATTCATAAAATCTGAAAGTCTTGTAGCTTTTTGTTACGTGTGGAGATTTCAAACATTGAAGTAAATTCAGAACCCGATATAAAAGCGTATCACACATTTCGTTTCTCTTATTTCTGCATCATCATTAGATTATTAAATTTTTTGCACGTTTTCAATAAAAACCGAAAAGGTACCAATAAATTGATTACTGAGCATTAAATCACGCTTTTGTCCTTAATCCCTTGGAAGCATTAAATTCGATGTTGAAAATCCAATAGAAAAAAGTTAATTCACTTTCCGCCATGTTCTGTTTTATGCACTTCACACTTTATGCATGTGCAAAATTTCGGAAAGATGTTTAAAATTATTTATAAAATCTGTTTAAATCGAATGCACAGCAAATATGATGCTGGACGGTTCAACGGCTTTGGTCTCGACCTTTTAATTTTCACTAATTTTCATCTGATCCTCCGCCGATGGTCTAAATGAGTAAAAAAGGATGATCATATTGACCATCCCTCAAGGATACCTCATAGTGAGTCTAAAATTCTTTTAACAGACAGAGTGGCTATAAAATGAGTCTCTGGCCCTTTCGACCATCTAGATTGAGTCACTCTCTAAGTTTTGACTCTATAAATGTTGGCTCTCTAATTTTAAACCTCCATTTTACTCCATGCCGGGCGAGACGAGAACACGATATCGCGTGGGTGTGCTTGGCGACTTCTGACTGGAATTTCTTTAGCAAATAATAATGCCTTTGTTTTGATCGATCAGGACACGAATGTAGATTGTAGGGAGGTAGGTAAGGGAACTAAGAGCAAGAGCGAAAGCTTAGACATACCTGAACACTGAACATTGAACAGTGAAGTGAACATTAAACTGACCAATGAACTGTAAGACCGCTAGAGGAGTTCAGTTACGTGCTGAAATAAAACTAAAGTACAGGTATCGTGTATGTCAGGCAGGAACTCTTTGTCCTGTTATGTCGTCATGCTAGGCTGTCTACCACACGTTATACCTTTTCTATATAATATTCAACATCCTTGTGTATCGTATATATGCACACACAGGAAAAAATAAAGCTTAATTTTGAAGAAAGAAACGGCGTCAAAATGTACTGAAACAAAATTAAACCGTAATTAGTTCATATTGAGAAATGCAAATATTTTAAGCAGTTCCATTGTTTTTCAGTTTTGACCTTGATCAAAAGAGAAAACATAACTGAAGTACAAAATGAGTTTCAGAGAAAATGACCGGAAACAACGAAGTTGTATCCACAGTTTTTCAGTGCATGATTGTATGTTCAATAACTTGACTCAACCTCCGGGTGCATTTTGTCGATTAAAAAAATAACCGCCAAAAAAGATTTAACTAGATACACCGAACTCTTTGTCCTGTTATGTTGTCTTGTTGGGCTGTCTGCCACACGTTATACCCGGGTTCAGTGGAAAAAACCCATTTGGTGGTAAAAAATGCGATTTTTACAACATTTTTAATTTTATTTTACGATTACACACATTGTTTACATAAAAGTTAAAAGTAATCAAAACACATTAAACTGAAAAAATGTGGTTTTGAAATTTGACTTTTTCAAAAAATTCAAATTTCTGTGTTTGAAAAACTAAAAGAATTTGAAAGAAAGAAGCGTTCTATTTTCGGCACTCGCATTAAAAACTATTATCTTTTTAATTTTTATTATTTTAAAGTTAGAGTCCAATTGGGATAGTTGTAGAGTAGGTAGAAAAAATACAAAAAAATAATAAATGAAATTACTATTAGGGGTGTGTAAATTGGTTAAAAACCCGAACCCGACGTGTCGGCATTGTTTTGGAACTAACCAGAAAAATTCAATGACAAAATTTCCTAAAATTTTCGATAACTTATGGTAACTTACCATACAGTACAGATGATTTCCTATAATTTTGTAATACTAGCACTAGCTCTTTAGTTGACTGGTTGGGTTTATAGAAAATACCGTAATATTAGTCAGTGCCTAAAACTTGAATATAAATTAGAACTGTTAAAATATATAAATATTTAAAAAATAATTTTACTGCAGTTTTGACTGTTATTCGAAAACAGAAAATTTGCTTCGGTTTTAAATTCATGTTTATAATAAAGTGTTCTTTTAATAAAGTCGCACTTGTTTACTTTTCGAGGAATTCATCCAGAAAAAAATTAATTCCTTCCGCAAGACAAATTGTAATGTCCCAGATTATTTTAAAATACCGTTGTTTCTGGGACTTTAAAGACCCGACCTCACTGTTTCATGAGGCGAATAAGAATTAAGAACAACAAGGCGAATCACACACCTTTGTTTTTACTCTTAACTTGACACAAAAAGTCTTCTCCGCTTGTCCTCACACATTTGAATGACCGGATGACGATGAAGACACAAATTCCATTTTTACAAACAACTTTGACTTTACAAAACATTCGATGAGTCTCAGTCACGTACACTTATTTAATAATTTCAATATGAAAGCTCAACACTTCGGCAAATGTCAAACGTAATATTTCAATAATAATTTATTACTGCATTTTATCTTTACCAGCTATGTATCTTTTTCCTTTAATTTTACTGACACAAATATTTCAAGCTTGATATTATTTTTTGACCAATTATTAAAAATTGTGATACATGGCTGCAACAGTGAGACATAAATTAATTTGAAATATTTAGCGATCTGTGATACTTCGTAGAAATTTGGTCTAAATTCGATGATCAGTTCAATTAAATATTCGGCTTCAATATATTCACTAGACAATTCATAGCCAGGATATCTTTATTTTCCTACCATTTTTTTACCATTAATTTGTCATAGGAGAATTATTGAATCATTGATGATGAACTTGTTGAAGGCAATAATAATAATATTAATAATAATAATAGTAATACTGTCAATACTGAAATTAAAAAACTAATACTGAAAAACTAGATTTTTCCAAATATGTCAAAGTAGGTACACTGATCTTATCAGATCACTTGAATGCATTATAAAATTGCGCCCGTGGCTGATATGTTAGTATGTACCGGGACATTCTCGCGCAGACTATTCAAAAAATCATACCCTAAAAAAATGCCTTTTAACATATTGGCCTGTTTTTGTCAATACCGTGCGTATTAATAAAATAGTTGGCCCAAAAATTCAGTTATTTTTGGTTCTATAATTACTTTAATTATATTATACCTAAATAGATATTTAGGAATATTTTTAAGCAGAAATCTCCCGATTTCTTTGCTAAAGTTTGGAAATGCTAGACTTTCCGGTCATGCTCGAAGTCCATAAAACATACTTAACGACTTGGTTCAAAGAATAGGTTTCGGAAATATAATTCTGCTGTTTACTAACAATTAGCACGGATATCTGCGAAGGCTCTCTGAGCACCGTAATCAAGTACTTTCCAAACGATCGAAACGCCCGCGTAATATGCAATCGTTGAACGTAAAGGCTATGTTGTTGCATTTGTTTGAAACTCCTTTCATGCGAATAGAGTCAGTTCTACACTATAATTATAAATTACACTTGCAATCAATAGAGTTTAGTAAAAAATTAAGCCTTTTTCTACTAACTTTCATTTAGTAATATTTGCTTAAATATTGTTTCTAATATATTTGCTACAAAAAATTATAATAAATCTCAAGAAAAGATGGACGTTTTTTCACTATAAAAAAATAGATAAACCAGTCTCAAGTCTAAAAATGTCAATCTATAACTCTTTCAACTGGAGAATTTTCTCCGCACTTGATAATAAATTTTAGGTTTATGAATAATCAAAGTCTCATCACACATAATTTATTATAATTGGGAACGTTATTCACATTCTCTATAACATTCTATTAATAAACCAGTTGCAAACATTTCTTAATAAAGCATTATCACGGCTACCATGCAGTCACCTAAATCATTTTTAGTTCTCTTTTTAGCCACTTTTTAAAGAAAAAGTCATTGTAGTCATTTTTTCAAAGAAAAAGGTCACTTCAATCCGCCTCCGTATAAAATCTATAGTAATGTATGGTACTTTTTTCCTAAATGCGATCTAAATTAAGAAAATCTAGTAAAAACTTTTTTCTGTTGAAAGTTCACTCTTTTTTATTGAAAAGTCTATACTATTATTTGTTTTATTTATAATTTCCTTGGGAGGGGGGGGGGGGGGGTATTATATTATTAAAAATTCAAATATTTTTTTGAAAAGTAATGTTTTTTTATTCGAAAATTTTCCTGTTTTGTTGACCATTCATCTGTTTGGATATAAAATAATTTTTTTTTGGTAGAAAATTCATATTTCTTGACTGAAAATTAAATTTTTTGTTGACAATTGCTTTTTTCGGGGGAAAAAATCAAGTTTTCATGAAGAAATCCACGTTTTAACTTGAAAACTTAACGTTTTTGTGAAAGATTCATCTCTTTTGGTAAAAAATTCATTATTTTTCTTGTTTGTTGAACATTGATCTTTCTTGGTGTTAAATGAGCTCGAAAATGCAACTACTTAGTGGAAAATAAATGTTCTTTGTTAGCAATTCGTCTCTTTTGCTTGAAAGTGCAACTATTTTCTTTTAAATGCAACTGTTTATTTTATAATTAATTTTTTTGTCGTTGTAAATTCAGCTATTTGGTTATTCATTCAATTTTCTCGATTCAATTCAAATTATTAGAATTTTCTGGTTTTCAAACTCGTATTGTAAAGTATAAAAATATATAAATTCGACAGTTAAGTTTCTTATGTTTATTTAGCTTGTAATAAAATGAATTACAAATTTTCTGAACATTACTTGTAAAATTTCTTCTTGTAATTTTGACCTTGGGTTTCACCTTCGAATTCAGCAATAGAATTTCATCTAATCTTGTAACTACAAGTCGATGAATTGAATGTGTAATGGAATCGAAGTTTCTGAGTAGATAAGTGTTTGTATTCACATTAAATGCAAAACTTTGAGTGTACTTTGAGCCAGAGAAAAAATTGAATTTAAAATAAAGGAAGGTCTGTGATGAAGTATTGATTTTTTAAATATAATAATAAATTGTTGATGATAGATTGGATATGGAAACCTCTACTCTAGAAATATATTCATATGGTATTTGTACGTAATTAGTACTGTAGCGCTCATCGAAGTGGGACGCTGGACGGGAGTAGTAGCGGGCGTATAACGTACAATCGTGTCAGAGTTATGAAACGTGATAGGAGATAAACAGGAGAACAGCTTCTTAGCACATCCTCGATCTGCTTCCTTGCACTCTTATATGTTTGCCACTGTGAATTACAGTTTAATTAATTCGAAGGTCCTGTATTCAACCACAAGAGATCCTTGTAAGTTGTAAACTGACGAGGGCTGAAAATACTCTACCGAGTCGACTAACCTTTCACCAAGGCTACGACATTTCGCACTTTACTTTTTAATTCTTTGTGTGCCATGGAACATATAATCCGGTTCTAATTGATCACTTTTCTTTTCATTCGAATTTTTTCATCGACGAATTTTGTTACAAAATTATACGCGGATGATAAAATATGCTCTCTAAACTTGAATTAGTAAAATTTCACTGAGGGCCGACCTTAAAATACGTTACCAATGTTGAGCAATTTTGAACGCCTGTCCCCCTTATTGATTGATGTATTTTTTACACTCCCCTCTCCCCTTAAAAAGTAATTTATAGTCATTTGCTAAACATGGATATCACGTTTACTCTGGAGTGATTTTTCTATGGAAATAGAAGTATCAATTATTTTAAATAAAATTAATGTAAATACCATATTGAATTCAATATGAAACGCTTTAAATTTCCAAGATTTCAAGTCGAATGTGTATTGCATTTTTAACAAAATAGTATAACCAACAAACAATAAAATAGTTGAAGTTTTAATCAAATAGGTAAATCCTTAACCAAATATGTAATTTTTCAACAAACAAGATCACTTTTCTACTCGAAAAGACCAGTTTTCAACCATTTGAATTCAACCAAAAAAGACAAATTATTAACAAAATAGTTGAATCCTCAACAAAAAAGATGAATTTTCAAAAAATATGATTAATTCTCAGCTCAAAAAGACGAATTTTCTATGTATATGAGATTCCTAATAAATATGTAGTTCAATTATGTATAGAAAATAAATTTTTTAATGATGTAATGCAACTTTAAACTGAGTAGTTTACTTATCAACAAAAAATAGGAATTCTCAACGGAACATGTCATAGTTGATATTTCTACCAAAAAATACGAATTTTCAACAAAATAGTTGAATCCTCAGCCAAAAAATATTCATTTTCAACCAAACCGATTACCTTTTTGTATAGTTTTCTAGCAAAAAGACGAGTTCTCAGCAAAAGACCTGCATTTTTAGCATGCTAGCGTAATAAAAAGTACTCATGTGAAAGCTAAAAGTGTTCTACGTAAAAAAGCTTGAAGACGTTTATGAAAAAACGGTTGTGCTTTTGCAGACTGAAGTATGTAAAAAAAGTAAAGATTTCCGGGTACAATTAAGAAGAATCAAGGTTAGAGCATTCTTTCTTAAACAAGGGGCAACGGGAAAAATTTGAAAAAACTCATGAGCATGAGGAAACTGTTTTGAACAAATTGCTGTTGAGAAATTTGAGAAATAATAAATATTTTTGCTTAAAAGTGCAAAAATGTACAATTATATTATCTTCAGTTCTAATAAAGATATTGAAGCAATTCAAACTGTAAACTGTAACGGATGTGCTCTGTAATTATTTTCAATCACCCGTAAGGATGTGATAGTCTTACATTTTGTGAAATTTGCGATATTTTAAGGCATTTTTTTTTGTTTGAAAACAAGTGTCAGAAAGCAGCTCGGACCGTTTTTTGCTGCCGACCGCTCGTGCCTTTCTTCGACCCGCGGTTCTAAATTCTTAGGTGGCACCTGGCACGTCCTCGGCAGCAAACAAAAAAGGTCTGGGCTCCTTGCTGGAACTTGTTTTCTAACAAAACAAAATGTCTAAAAATATCGCGATTTTCACCAAAAAAGACCATCACATCCTTCCGAATTATTGAAAATAATTACAGAGCCTATCCGTTACAGTTTGCAGGTTGAATCGCTTTCATATCTTTATTAGAACTGAAGATAATATAGTTGTACATTTTTGTACATTTAAGAATCATTTTTTTGTTATTTCTCAGATTTATCAACTGCAATTTATTCAAAACAGTTTTCCTCATACTCATATAAATTTTTTCAATTTTTTCCCCATTGCCCCTTATATACGAAGTAATTCTCTGAACTTGACTGTTCTTAAATGTACCCGAAAATCCTTAATTTTTACCTTTTTCAGTCTGCAAAGCACACAACTTTTTTTACATAAGCATATTCAAGGTCATTTACGTATAACACTTTTAGCTTTAATATGACTTTTTTTTTGCTGAGTTGTTAAGCTTCAAAAGCAGATGCCTGTCAATTTCTCGCCGATTGTAGCTGAGTCGATTTTTAAAGAGAAAGCTATCACAGATAGTTACTTGGCTCGTTAAAATTTTTACAACTTTACACAGTTACTGGCTTACTTTCGTTCGAAATATTATTAATTGGTTCGACTTATTTCCATACTAAAGTAAAATCTTTATTCTTCATTTTGTTTCAAAGTTTACTAAAACGGACTGAAAACTATAAGTGGATCTGTGACTATGATACATGATAGAGAAAATCGCTTTGTCCTCTCGAAGCGAGAAAATCCATTTACTATCCGCTTATCCATACAGAACATCTGCAAATCTCATGTCTAGCAACTCCTAAATCTGCGGAACGAATAAATTATACGACGAGATCGGCTTCGATAAGATTTTGCATTTACAGCCGTGGAATTTCTGTAGGAGGATTCGTAAGATGCAACCTCGTTGGTGCTGAAAGACATTTATTAGAAAAAGGGATATTAATAAAAATATAAATAAAGAATTAATTACAACCCCCTAAGTTCTACACCATGTTAATAATTACTATAATTATTTCTTGAATTTTAAGCTTCTTCTGTGGTTTAATTAAAATTTTTAAGAACAAAAGTGTCGTATTCCATGAAAAGAAAATAAGATCGAATAATTTGATATTCTATAATATTTTTTCTACTGCAAGTTTTTCAGCTATGTGAAGTGCGAAATTTATTTTTTTTTATTAATTTAGAATTTAAGTTAATAAAGAGTAAAACCAATATTTAAAAAGAATATTGAGAAATATCCAGTGGGCAAATAATAATAATATAAAATTATTCAGTTATAAATATCCCATCAACACCGTACTATCTAAAAAATATGATTAGTTAAAAATTTTTCGCATTGTGGCATATGACATTTTGTTTCTATCTAACTCGTGATTTTTATTTATTTTTTTCTAATTTAAATATTATAATTTGTGCATAAATTCCTTTGAAGAAACAGTTTCTTCGAGTTTTTGATTTTCTGATGAAAAAGCGTGAATCACGATGCTTTTGTGTTTTCCTTAAACAGGACAGATACGATGCGAGGAAGTGAAAGCATATCTGACAATACGGCCATGGACCTTTCCCACCTTGGAACTCTCATTTTGTAGTCGAATCGAATAAAAACAGCCTATAAAAAATGTTAGCTTATGCAATTTTCGCAATAAAACTTCGGCTTCAACATCGACCTCAACATCGATTTATTATAAAATATTTTGAAAAAAGTATAATATATCTTAAAAGATTTTTTGAATCTCTTATTTAACAGAGCCCTAATAAAAAAATGTGATAAGAAACCAAACCATTTCCCGTTTAAATTCGCAAACAACTGATTTGGGTTAGTGCTTGTAAAATTAAAGAACTATCAATTTTACTAGAGTGAAAATTTATTTACGATTAGGATTGTGATATATTCATTATAAAGTATATTACAAATTATTTATAAAATTATATTTATAGGAAGTTTAAAATATTAAGTTAAGTTGTAAGTTTTTGTAAATTTCTTGTTGTAAATTACTGGATTGAATGTTTTTTTTATTAGTTGGGAAAATTCTTTTAATGGGGACAAATATGAGGTTCTAGCGCGAAGCCACGTACAGTTCTATCCGTGAATGCCCTTCTTATTCGCTACTTGCGAAACTACTTGCGAGGTCGTTTCAATCTTCAATATTGTATTAGTTTTTATTATTTTTATTTTTATTTTTTGTATTATTATTCAATATAGAAAGAGTGCAGAAAACCTCACTGCATTTGAAATTCAGAAATAATGAAATTACAATTTTTCAAAATAAACCGGGATAGTATATAGTGCATTGCAACCCCCACGAATGTTGAATCGATTGATTTAAATCAAGGAATTACGCGCGTGCAAAATAAGTTTAGGTTTAATTTCTTTTTTTTTTTTTTTAATAAGTTTAATAGTTATCAATTATCAGCATTTCCAATTTTTTTACATTTTTGGTAGGTGTTTAAAGGCTTTTCATTTTTTAAAAGAATGTAGATACTATTCTGCACGACATAATTACGTTTCAATATAAATACACCTGTAATTAATTTATATTTTTGCGCTTATGACACAGTGTGTAAATTATTGTTACTGTAAACAAGATTTCAAAGGATTTTCAAAATATCGGAAAGTTTTTGAGTGACTTTAAAGGATTTAAACAGATTTAAAGATATTTTAAAGCACTACAAAATATTTTTTCAATTTACAAAATTTTGAAGGACTTTAACGAGATTTCCGAAACTTTTTAGAGATTTCATGAGATTTCAAAGGATTGCAGAAATTGTAAGGTATTTCAAATAAACAGTTCCAGATAGAAAATATCAATTTTTGAATGCATTTGGCCATATTTTAAGGGTTTCCGAGGGTTTTTAGAGATGTTCAGCAACAAAAGAACAATTTCCGCTCTTAATACAGGATTTGAAAGGATTTCAAGAGATTTTGATGATTTCAGGCGATTCCAAAGGGTTTAATGAGACTTAAAACGATTCCAAAATATTGCGTATTTCAGATGGGGTGGGAGAAATCCAAGTTGTCTGGACCAAACAATAATACCAATTCAGTGATGGATCCAGGGGGGGTAGCCCCCCTCCAACTTTTAGTCTTTCGTATTAAAGGCCGACACCGCTAATCTATGCATGGGATGTACTTGTGCATAACTATTTTGACCCCCCCCCCCATTCCGAAATATTTTTCTGGGTTCGCCCCTGTGCCAATTGCGCGGGATAAAACTTTATTTTGTAATAACTTTTAAAATAATTATTTGTTAACATAGGTGTATTTTGACATTAGTTTTTACTGGCTAAACGCTATGAAATATAGCAATAAAATGAATTAAACAATTGTAACCATTTTTGTCAAAATTACAACAACAAAAAAAGAAAATTCATCCCCTGCAATTGGTATTTTTACATGGCTCTCGGCGTGCTGATATCAGGATAAAAAGTTGACTGTTTGACAGATTTTTTCTTTAAATTGTGAAAACTGATTCGATGTGAAGGGATCGTCAAACAAAAAAATCTTCTTGACAACCCAATTTGAAAATTTACATTTCCACGATGAAATCCACGGATTTTAGAAAATTTCGTGAGATTTCAAAAGATTTAATGTAATTTCAAAGAATTTTCAAATTTTATAAGTTATTCGAAGGAATTTCAAAGATTTCAAAGGTTTTATTAAAAGGTAATTTTTCATGGAATTTCAAGGGTTTTAATTGATTTTCATAGATTTTGATGGATTTCCACGAATTTTAAAGTATTATAAGCGATTTTAAAGCGATTTTAAAAGATCCCACGGAATCTCAATGAATTGTAAGAGATTTCTAAAACCTTGTTTTTTCCTCCCACCTACTGTTTAGTCAAAAATGTATCGGAAGAAAATGTTATTAAGTAAGAAACATGCAAAGGACTAAAGTTTTATAATATCCAAATATAGAATATCTATCGAAGAAATTACAGTTCGAAAACGATCTAAATTTTGGATCGATCTATAAATTTTATAGAAAACAAAAACATTAAAACTTGGTAGTAATCCGAATTTGAAATTTTTCAGTTTGGAACTCCAATTTTAATTTGTACAGTATTTGACGTTTCTACATATACATTATTATAGAATATAATATAAATCTGTTTAAATTGTGTTATCATTATTATTGCATGTATATTGATAATCTGACAACTATGACAATTTAATTATAATTTTCCAGGCCTCTCTTTTAATAAAGTAGCATGCTTCTCAACAATCTTAATTTGAAATCTAATATTGTAATCTAAGTTCTTGATAGCTTAATTTCCTGGGTCAATATAATTGCTACATCAATTAGTATCAAACACTTCTTCAATCAAGGATATCACTGAATGTCAATAGATTCAATGAGTATTGACTATGAGACTAACAACCTGTATAACTTCCAAATATAAATAGAATAAAAATACTCTCTTAAGGGATAATTTCTAAATTCTAATCGTCATTTAAGTTTTAAAATAACTTTCTGTAATGTTATAAAATATACAATTTTTTTACGCTGAGTACGATGCTTCTGTAAACTGCAGGTCATGTGGTGTTAATAGTCATCGTGGGAAATGTTGAAACGCGTAACTATTATCATCCGCTAAGAGTGCATTGAGACTATTTAAAAATTCTTTACCCTACATAGTATATATACTTATATAGAATTGTGTGATATAATTTTCTATTGCAATACAATCATCTCTTATAACTCTATCGACTGAAGAAAAGATGAACAAAAAAGGAAATAAGCTTATTGAAAAACCACACATTAAAAAGTGTTGGCTTATCAATTTCAGATTAGAAAATTCTTCGATTAATGGGATAATTATTTGCAGATTCAAAAAACTTGGGTTACATTTTAGGTAATCGATTCATTATACACAATTTAATGGAAAGTATACATTTCTCAAATTGCGGAAACGCTTCCTACAATCAAAATGTGGTTCTTTGAGGAAATAATATATTTTATCAGAGGGGCGTTTACAAATGCATACCCTCGCGCATAATCCATTTCAATTATTGTAATTGCTGTGCGGATGCCTTTTATCCTTTTCCTGTTCCTGTTTATTCTACTTTTCTCGTCGCCTCAAATTTTCCACCACCTTTCCCCAGTTGATCATCGAACCGCGAAACCTGGTTTAATCGGTTACTATATTTCCGATAAATACACTGAAATGATTCCAGATGTTTATATGGATCTTAAATGACTAATAAAAGCTTATTTAATTGGATCGTATTAATTAAAATTGTCAATTTATCATATCTCGAATTCAAATCACTTTTCATAAAGTATTCCCCAGAATGATTAAATTAAATTGACTTGAATTTCGTATTTTTATTATTTGATATTTATTGAAAAATTCTCTTACATACATTTATTAGGTACTTACGCCTTCTATTCATTTTTCGTGTTCTTCATATTCATCGTTACTACGCATATTGAATATAGAAAGTAAATATAAATCTACTTAATGAGACATCTGTCACGTGAAAGTAATTATTATAGTATGATAGAAATTTAGCAGTCACTATTCTGAAAGAAAGTATGACCCAGAAATATCATATTTTCTCCATTCGTCAATAATTATTATACGCAGACCTCGATATCAGTTACGAGCAAATATATTATATAATCGTTTATTCGGAATAGTTTTGCTTACTGATTCAGGTAACACTTTCACATTTGCTTGCAGCTTTAAATAACCACGAAAGTGTTAAAAATGTAGGTTAAATCAAATGTCGGCCGTTCGTTCCAATCAGGTTTCTTTGACCTTGAGACAATCTTTGAAAATTACTTCCCGTAAGAATTAAGAACGAAAGTGGATTTTATATTTAAGGAAGAAAATATTATAAATTATCAGGCAAAAGTCTCCTTATATTTTAAGGCAATTGAAATTGAATACTTAGGATTTCAGCATAATTTTGAAAGACTGGACTTCGAAAAAACTGCAACCTGCAATACTTTTTACATGGTGGCCGCAGATCAGGGGAAACCTGAAAATTAGGGAAAAGTTAGATTTGAAAAAAAAAAACTTTCAAATTTCAGGGAATATCTGCAAGAAGCATTTTACGTGTTTGCCTAGAATAATCAGGACATGCACATTCTCACTTTTAGTCACTTTTCTTCTCAAATTACACCCAAGTGTTAACGTCTATATTCAATTTAAGTCTATACCTATCTCTGAATTTAATTAAATGCTTTGGTAATATTTTTAGGTATTTAGATGATTCCATGAATTTTCATCAGGCTTCAATATTTTAAAGGGTTTCCAAAAGATTTGAAAATTATAAGAGTTTTTTTTTTAATTCAAAAGAATTTTCAAAAGCTTTAACAAGTTTTAAGCGATTTTAAAATATTTCAAAATACTGAAAATAATTGAGATTATTTTAAAAGATTCCAAGGAATTTGGGTGGACTTCCGAATAGCACCCACCGACGATTTTCTTGAAACTACGTATACTTACGTATTTTGATGCGCTG
>JAAAKG020136608.1:0-13145 GCA_010014905.2 Druon quercuslanigerum
TTGAATACAAAAAAGGAGGGTCACCAACCTTAGCCTTTTTTTAACATTTAAATGTTCAATGGTGGTGGGGGAGGGGGTTTATTTTTAAGGAGTGTAATGAAATAATTATATTTTAACTTGCACTTTATATGTATATTTTATCATAAATAAATTGTTTTTAATAGCTTTACAGTTATCATTTGTTATCAATAATTGATTTATACATTTTCTTGTTTTAAATAAACGTGTCAACCGTGACCAATCCGGTTGTGGACGTAACGTGAGCCGAATACTACCGAAGTAGCCCGAACGTCGAGACTAACGGAGCGACAAACGTCTGTCAGGCAGTATCACGTTTTTCGTGTTTTGAATTAAAATACATTTTCATGATTAGTTTAAATTGCTCGGCGATATTTTCAACAAGCTAGGAGAGGGATGTGTACAGAAAGAACAAGGTGAATAGGACTAATGAAGTTTTCCTTTTAGACTTTCCACGTTAAATGCTTTCGTGCTTGACCCTCGATGATTAATTTTTTTCCACTTGACGTTCTTCATCAAATCTTTCTTAAAATTTCATCAATGTAATACTGAAACAACAGTTACAAGATGTGTAACGCATACAATGGATGGTTTCAGATTTAATACTTTTTTTTATAAAAGAAAAGCAAACCTTTCCAAAAATCAAATTGCGCGGAATTAATAATAAGCGAGTCATGCCAGGGCCAGGCTCGGTGATTTAGACTGGCCAACAAGGTTGACCCTGGTCAGATTTACTGTCTCGTTATAGCTTGACCCAGATTTGATTACAAGGTCAGGGCCTAGTTTTTACAGGCTTGGGCCAGGTTAGACCCACGACCAAATGTCGACGCGGGTAGGGGTGAAGACTAGAGAGTTCAAAATAAACTTCACGTTTCGTTCCTTACAATTAATCACTAACACGAAAATCTAGGTCCCTTTGGTGAATAATGCCTAATTTTCTGGGATGTCAAACAGTCCCATGAAGATAAAAAGAATTGAATTGACGTTAATTTCCAATAAAAAAGAAAGTGTATAAAATAAATCATGTAATAAATATCAATAATAATATCTTGTGGAGTATACGCATATTCCGTAAAACAATTTTATTTTCTAAAAAATGTTGAAGGGAATGAATAAAATAGATGTCTGTAAAATTGTGTACACCCCAATAATTAATTTGCAACACTTAAAATATTTCATAAATCTAAAGCGTGCTTTGAGGGTGGTTTAACATATTCGAATTAGAATGGGAGTGCCTCATGCCGATACAGTGTTACCTGCACTAAATATAATTTTCTACTCCGATCATTACACTGGAACTGTTACAAATTCTTAGGGAAATAAAAGTTTAAATTAAGGGTACTTTACCCTCTTTAAATCTGAATTGGAGTGTAAGATGATATAATGCCTTGTGTTTTTATACCACGTCATTAATCATTCAAAACTAAAATGTAACTTAGATGAGAATCAGGAGTTTTTGTGTATGTTCGCCACAGGAGGTAGTTCACCCCCCGCCTAAGGGGTGATGGATAGAAAATAAATATTATAACATTTTTGTGAACAAAAATTAAGCACAGGTGCTAAAAATATTCCTGCAGCTTTTTTTTGAACATTCTTTATGAAACGAGTTAAAAGTTATTCTTTTCAAAATAAAAATTATATTGATAAAGTGACTAATTTTTCCAAATAATATCTATTAAGAATAACGGACTGAGTGTTTTTTAACAGTAAATTGCGAGCTTGCAAACTGTCCATAGACTACTGTTTACATCAGGGCACGGACGCTGAAATATATTCGAAGTCATTTTTTTATGTATATATTTAGAACATCCTAGAGATCCTCAAGGTAAAGTTGAGACAATTTTACGCCGATTTTGATTAGTATAACACAACCAGAATCAAAAGTTCTAAAATACGCGCGGTATTCAAATCAAAAATTTGAATATCATCGCTGGCTTAATATAAAATCAAGAGAAAAATTATCACACACATATTAATCAATGTTGAATGAATAACGAAGTAAATAATACCGACTTTTGAACACACTCGTTTTAAAATTTAGTGAAAATTTAAGGATTTTGTGCAAACCCTTTTTTGGTTTAAAATTATTTTTTTAAACTACAATTCGAACTATTTATTATTTTTACAAATGTATATCTTTTTAGTTGTAAAATTCATTTTTTTAGATAAAAATGGAAACATTTTATTGAATTTTTTTAAATTAATTTTTGAACTTTAATATTAAGCATTTTATTTATATTTGCCTTTTTATTTTAATTTAACTGTATTTTAGTTGACACTAAAGTATTTCTAGGTAGAAAAATATCAACTATTTAATTTTTTTGCACAATATTCAGTGTTTCGAAAATCTCAAGTGTAAAATGTTCCTTCAATTAATGCAAGTGAAATTTACTTTCCAATTATTATAGGTTAATGCTCAAAGTGTTAATATAATTATAATCATAAACAAGGCTTCAAAAACGGTTTAAAGTCAACTTCCGATTTTGGTTGTGTTATAGTTCGGCGAAGGGTGAAAGTTGTCTCAACTCTCCCTTGAGGATCTCAAAAAAAATCATAGCGTAATAGGGCAAACATAACACACACTTTGATCATTATATTCTACAAAAAGTGACTGCCGCTTAATTTTCCCAGAAAAATGAATAAATGTAATACATTTCCATATTCCAAATGAATAATTCACTATGAGTTTGGTTTGGTTCAGTTAACGTGAGTCAGCTCGTACAAGCCTCTCGAGGGCGTCTGTTAGTCACATGCTAAATTTGGTTACCTTAGGATCGGGATCGTATTACGCGCGTGGGATAGTCTAATATTTCGGGTGCCCCACAACTAGGCCAATCTCTGTCTCGCTTGCACACGCGCAATACATTCTACATGTGAATCGGACGTGAAAATGCGACCAGATACTACCAAGATTCTAGTTTATTTTTCTAAACTGAAAATTTGTTTAAGGTACTAAAACTTTTGTCAAGAATATTCTAACAAAACTTTATCGTCTAATAATACGTATTAGGGGTTTTCTTGTATTCCAATATGTATTTCGATATTTTTAACACTCCGTCGCATAAGATGCCCAATTATGCATTTCGAGACACAAACGGATGCATTTTCTGTATGTGTCACCCCAAACTAAGAATGTTTTTGAGTTGAGAAGCGATCAATATAGTGGGTTTTTCACATAATTCATTAAACTGTTCTATAATTATTACCTTATTTCTGTTCCCTGACATAAATTTAGGTGAACAACATGAACTAGACCGGTTCGTTTCTCAACTTTTTCGTCGGATCTTTGGAATTTACAAAAAAAAGTTTGGAAAATTAAAAATAAATTTCCTATACGTTCAAAAATTCAGAAAAATTTTCTAATATATACGAACGGTTTTTTATAACATTAAGCCGTTTTCCTTTCGGGGTAGACGTAATTTATTTGATGGAGAAGGGAGTAGTGTGAGGAAGGGGTTATAGAATTTTTAGATTTATCTACACGGAGAGAACTAGTAGAGTATATGCTACTATTCGCGTTTAGTAAGCTGATTTATAGTAATAGCAACTACTCGTTGGTTCAGAAACACTGAACAGCGTTCTGTTGATTCTATTGAACAGAAAAGTACGAAAGCTATCTGTTCAGTAAAATCAACTGTATAGACCTCTGACGATCCTGAGTTGAACTATAAACTTAACCTCTCTGATCCGCTGAATGTCTCGATAGGCGAATGGTTAGGCTCGTTGATTAGCGTTTCGTGCGAAATTTAAATTATTATTTAAGCGTTAAAAATTAAGCAGTACGAATTAATCATAAGTATATGCATGTATATCTTGAAAAAAATCATGTATTATGTGTAATCATATATTTTTAAGGATTCTTTTTTACAATTTTAGGCGCGATTTTACTAATTACTGAAGAGTAGCATCTACTGCGCACGCAGTCGCATGTAACATTCTTGTACAGTAGAAGGCACTCATCTTCAGTATGTTCTACTGAACAGGAATCGTACTTGCGACTGCGTACGTAGTAGAAGCTACTCTTCAGCGACTAGAATCCTTGAAAGGATGGGAGCCACTGAAATTTTTTCTTCGTGTAGAATTCTCGTGTTATCTAATTAAATAACACATTTATTCCGCAACACTGCTCCGACCCAGGTTACTGATCTATCTCTCTAGCAATCACCCCAAGTGGGTCCATTAGTATCCAAGGTTTTTTGTTTCAGGCGTCAGTCACTCTACTGACACTCTTCTTATTAACATGCAGTCTCTCGTTTTTCTATGGCTTCTTATGTACCTTCTAATTAGGGTCCTATTCACACATTCTAAGAATTCTTTCCACGGTCTTCCTCTGGGTACACTGCCATTGATACTTCACCTTGATACACTTGTTTCGTTAGTCGTTCATCCTTCATTCTCTCAACATGCCCGAACCATCTTAACCGATTTCTTTCCCATATGTCAACTAGCGTATCTTCCGTACCACATTCCTTAAGAATTATCTCGTTCCCCACTTTGTCCATCAGAGTTTTCCCACATGTTATGGCAAGAATCTCATGTAAATCGCGTTAATTTTACTCTGATCTTTTTCTTGCTAGGCCCATGTCTCACTGCCACACAGTACAGTCGGTGCAAATATAGAATTATGTATTGCCATTTTAACCTTATTTGATATATTTTTACTTCTTATAAGGGGGCCTGCTCTACCAATAACCTTCTTACCTTCATTTATGCGTCTATCTTTCCGTCCCTAATAAATAAACTACCGAGGTATAAGAAGTTATCATCTAGTTCAATTCTCTCATTATTTAAAACAATGTTGCATATTGTTTTTCTCAGTCTTTCCCTTGAACACCATAGTTTCTGTTTTATTTACGTTAATTTTGAGACCAATGCTTATCATATGTGAAAGCTAACCCACGTACCCTTAATGTTTCGAGATCCACACCATCTTCGTCGAAAAGAGCTATTCTTAAACACTTATCCATAAATAATATAAATAGCCATGAGGACATAACGCCTCCTTGTCTAACGCCTTGCATAATATCGAACCAGTCAGTCAATTTAAAAAACTTTTATAAACTTTGAAAATTAGGCAATACACCTACTTTGCCGTACGTATCGAGAGTTCGTGACATACTAAATTTTATACGAAATACGAAAGCTGGAAAAGTGTCAGGTTATACTGGCATCTCTTCTCTGTTCCTTTTTTTATGTTTCCGCCCGCCGGTCATTTGAAATATGTACGAAATTCGTTTTAGTAATATAAATATATATGTGTTAAAAAAAAAACGCAAAAACCTTTTAAAAACCCATTACGAGCAGGATATTTCAATTTTCAAAGATATTTTAAATATTTAAAATGTCACCTATAGTTAAATAAATTGCAATTTAATTTTCTGTTAAAATATTTGATGGTAAATGATCAAATTTTATGCACTTTTAGCTGAAAAATTGTTGAGAATAATCGTAATAAAATACATCGTGGAGAGAGAATAGCCGCCACCCCCGTCTCCAATCCCATTACGAGCAGGATATTTCAATGCTATTTTGAATTTTAAATTGTTACTATAGTTAAATAAATTGCAATTTAATTTCCTGAGCGGCTATTTCTAGTAACCACTGATATAAAATTGTATATTAAAAAGAAAATTTCTTTTTTGATTTAAGATTTCTTAAGAATCTGCAAAAAAACATATTTTTTGGATTGAGCAGACCTTTTAGAAAAATTTGAATATGTCGAACGTGTAATTTTTTCAGCTTGAACCGAAGAAACAAATTATTATTTTACTTTAATGTGAAAATAAAGTTTTAGGGTATTTACAACGTTTAAATTCGCGAAAAAATTCTAAATCCCAAAATTCCGAAGTTACATAACAATTTTTTTCTGAAAAATCACAATAATAAGATGTTTCTTATTATTGTGTAGATTTTTAGCAAATTCGAAATTGAGCAACGAATTTTCTGTTTAATTCATAATTGTATATTAGTTTTTTCTAAAGTCGGATTCAAAAGTCCTGAACCTGGTTTTGAAGCCTAATTACTCGGCGAGAAAAAATGGCTGAATGCTGAGTCAAACACAGAAACATTCTTCAACATTATACTTTTAAAACGATTTTCCTTCTTTCAACTTAGCCTCAGAACGTTTTGGAAATTTGGATTGAAGGCGTTGAAAACACGCCCCTAATTTATTAAGGGCTTTGACGAATTATTTCATTAGACCAAGCTTTCTATTAGGTTTATTAGAACCTGGAGTTAGCGATGATCTTACTGGTAATTGTTTCGTCATCCTGTAGTAATTTTTTATATCTCTACCATCCCACAAACATAAATAGCAAGGGTATTCAGTGAATCCTGGCTGTTTTCCAATCATCATGGTTTTTATTTTCCAATCTGCACATATTAGCCATAAATGGTTTTCACACTGAATTTTCTGTAAAAGTATTTGCATATTAGTATATTTCTCTTCCATGACAGCTGAATAAGCAATCGGTACAGAAGCATAAACGTTCATGTTGTGAAGTAAGATCGCATTTATACTTCGTTGCAGAATCAGAAGCTTTGTAAGAATTCTCTTGACCCTTGACGTCAGTACAAAATACTAAAGATGAACCTTCTTCCGAAATAAAAAATTTACGGAATTCGAAGTCTTGGTTTTGATAAATAGAAGCTTTTGTTTTGGGTTCAAGAAGATTTTTCTTTTTCAGAAATGAAGCCAAAAGCTCAGAATCATCTTTTGGTGAAAATAAATCTCGGACGAGAGCATGTAACTCAAACTAGGATATCAGTGAAGGAATTAAAGGTATTTTTTCCTTTGACCTGTACTCTGAGGCATTGCTATCGATACCTTCAGTAATACGATCAATATTGGGTTGGCATTTAATTTAATCAACTATAACGGGAGCCGTAATTGACGGAGCATTCTTATATACAATTTTTTTCTTCTGTTTTTTATATTGATGGCTTTAACATCATTTAAGGAAAAATAACAGCCCTCTGCGCTACTTCATATTTAGAACAAACGTAAAAAAAATGGTCATGATTCGCATGACAATCATGCCCGCTTCCTTTACCCTGACCAGCCACCGATACTTAAGATGCGACTCTCCCGCACCATAAAATGATTGCGTGCACCTGCCATGACGTGACACTCAAAGAAAGTTTCTCTTGTGGCAAATAGATTGTTCTTCACGTGAATGAAATTTTCTACAAAAATTAAGGTTGAAAGGATTTTCATTAGTCTCAAGAGGAATCATTTTGCAGCAAAAATTGTTCTTATGTGACTAACATCACCTAATATTGCAGCTAAATAACTATGTTTGTGTAAAACATATATTTAAGTCGTTCAGAACAAACAGGCAAGAGGACGAACCTTTTGTTCCAATACAGCTTTTTCTCTGAGTGAAGTCGGATGAATAAATTTCCTCTATTTCCGATTCAGTGACCCCAAAAACATATATTAAACATGGTCTGACCCCCAGACTCGAAAAACAGTTTTTATCAGGGTTTTTTAAGTTATTTCAGAACGCTGACGTTCTAGGATTTATTTGGACCGCGGTTTTGAATTCAGCGAGACTAAAAACATATAGTAAACATGATCAGATCCCCGGACTAAACAAAAAAAATTATGAGGTTTTTTGGGGTTATGCCAGAAGCCTGACATGCTGGGGATTTTTAGACCTCGGATTGGGATTCAGGGACCCCAAACATGGTCAGACCTCCAGGCCCGGCGATCGATTTTTTTTGTGTTTGTTTTACTTTAATTAGTAGAGGTAAAAATGTAAAAATAATGCTGTTGGCTGTAGATAGAGATTATAAGCTAAACTCTAGCTTTAAAGAAGCTTCTCGATTCACCGGAAAACTCATATGGAAAAAACATCCTTTCACTGTACTGTCCAATTTAAGCGTGAGATTGAATCTCCTCTTTACTGTACATAAGACATTACGCATTTCCAAAGCGTCATTCAGCCTTCAAAGCTCATATTGTTTAAACTTCTTATTAAATAAATGATTCTATCTGAATAAAATATAATTCTTCGACTTTTGATTTTTTTGTGATTGATGTGATTAGTTATAAAAAATCGTGAAGTATGACTAAGAGTAGAACTTATTGCTTAAGACAGTTTGTCAAGTAGAATAATTTTCAGATGTTTAAACAATACGTGTGTTTAACTATTTTATTCCCCCTGCATATTATGTTCAAAGAAAGAATATAAAATGTGTTCTTAAGGCACTCGCCAAGTACGTATGCATTTTTCTCGAAAGAACGGGTTTTCGAAGTTCCAACCTCAAAAATGTCCCAGTCACTCTTTTTTTCAATTTAGAGGGATAATTTTGGTCCTTAAATGCCAGGAATTTATCCGGCTATATGCGCCTGTATATATCTTCATACCGGCTATAAGGTCCATTTTCATCCGGAAGCTCACATTTTTTTCATTAAAACCAAAAATATGTGTCTTACTCAAAAATTGTCTTGAGAAAATTTTTTAATCTTTTTGACATAAAGAATTCTTGCCTCCACCTTGGTAAGTAATCAGCCTCTTCTGACGGGTTTAATAAAAGTGGTCGTTCTACCCGTGCGGCGGTTGAAATACATAAACAAATTTCCCTTTGTACCGGGTCAGGGATCGCGCCCCCCCCCCCCCCCGACCTTTTACATGGTAGTCTGACGCGCTATCATTTGATCCACCGAGGCTTCTTTACCTGATTAACACTTATATAAAAAGAAAATTGTCACAAAAGGTGGCATATCAAATGAAATAGGGCATAAAATTAAAAAAACATATCACCACCATCCCTACACATTTCCGATTATCCGCCCTCCCCCTGATACTCACCCCTTTCTTTTAACCAACACTCTTCTACCTATTACCTTCCCCTCTTCCACATCTACACTCTCATCCCTTCCGTTCGTTTTGTGCGTACCACCACTACCCTCTGTCACTACACTAATCTCCTCTTCCATCTTCTTCCAAACCCGTAAAAAGTACCCTCCTCTTCGGCACTTTTCACATATTCCGTACCAATGGTAGACTTGATGTTCTTCATGTTAGACTGCGTCGTTACAAGAAGACAATAAATTCGAAACTTTCTGGCAGTTTAAAGAAGGTTTAATCGTGAACAGAGTGTGGAGCAAAATAACCAGCAAGACGAGGTTCCACCCTGCGTTAGCAAGGTTTTTTCAGAAGATCACCGAAACCCAGATCTGATACCAGGCTTTATACTCAAAAGTACAACGTACATATTACCTGAAGAACAAGAAGCGCAAGACTCGTCTGAATTTAGATAGATAGTCTGTCTTCTAACAATTTATAAATACCTTACAGCTTGCATTGCAGATAAGGTATGTTCTCACTGCGACGAGAATCGTATCCTTAGAGAAGAACAAAAAGAATGTTGTAAAAAGTCGTGGGGCAGTAAAGGTCTAGTCACCATAAACGCTGTTGCCATGGCGTAAGCTCATTAGCATTAAAGAAACTTGTACATGGCATACATTTACAACAAGCTACTATAGGTAAGGTGGGCACCTTTCAAGGAGACTGCTTCAGTGTACTATGGTTCCATTTAGCGTTAAACCTATCGAGAAAAACACGGAATTTCATATCGAATGGGTTTTAAATATACGATAATCAGGATAATCATCAACTGATCCATCTTCTATGCACGTATGACCTCAAGTTATGCGCTAGTTCAGATCAGAAACTGCAAATGATCAATGTCACAAAACAGTTTTTCAATAATATTTACGTGGAGTTCGTATTAGATAAATAGAGAATGATGTATTTAGTTACACGCGAATTAGGAATCGCAAAGCTAGAAAAGCCTAACGACTGCCTCCACTACAAGATAGAGGTTGATTCGGGCCCATCAAATGGTCTAACTCATACCTTGAAAGATTAAACAGAACAGACCGCATAGAAATGTCAAAGCACCAAATGCACCACAGTGATTCGGCAATTGAAAGGGTATTTCTACCACAACATAGATGGGGTAGAGCCATTGTAGATGCCAGTAAACTGTGCTAGTAACAAGTTATACATTTGCTATACTATTTTTAAAGCAAACGAAATGTTACGTTTTACAACACTATTTATAAAGCGATTATTGATAACGCGCCCTTCAATTTATTCTCAGGGAAGGCCTTACATATCTGTATAGAAACCATAGAGGAATTAGAAACGCAATGGAGACAGAAAGCCATCCACGACGAGCAATCCCAAGCGTTAGATTAATATGAAGAGGATGGTCAGACATCTATTATTTGAATTAAAAAAGTGCGTCCTGTATCCAGAAACAGAATGATTCATCATTGCGATTCAGGGAAGGGTTATCAACTCCAGAAATTATCGCAAATACGTGTTACATCAAAACGTGGTTGACCGGTGCTGAATATGTTTTAGGGCGAGTTGATGCATTCGTCTTTTGGTCTTATGATCAACCGTTGGTTTTGTTTCACGGTTCGCGTCAGCCAAAGCTCTCGCTGCATTATACACACAACAATTGATATTCCAGAGGTCGGATTCTTCGGAAAATTGTCCACGAAGCTCTTCATCCATTTCCGCCAAATCTTTTGGCTTGGGAGAAACCTGAGTGTTAAAGTTTCTCCGGGCCATAAAGCACCGCTCATCCTCTATCGGATGCCTGCCCATGGTTGGTCTTGTCACCTCTCTTTTTCTGCAGCCGGCTTGCTCTGGCTCTGGTAGAGTAGGTGCACCCCTAGCATATCCCCTTTTTGGAGTACGTCGGCATGGTTTCGCAGACGTTGACGCGAAAAGTGCGATAGCTCTGGGTGTTTCTCGCACCACTGAGCATGCAGTCGTGCCATGTAATTCTCTCGTTCAGGGGTTACACTCGCTTCGTAGCATTCTAGCAAGTCGTGATTTTGTCGCTCCGTCCCCCAAAAAGCCCCAACATTTCGATGGGTCACCGCATTGACTCCATCTTCTTTGGCTCCCCCAACTCTAGAGTGGTCGGCATTGTTGGCAGACCCATTGTCAGGAGCTCTGCGCGTTCTGTTGTTTTGAACCGCACTTACTACAAATATGTTTAGTGTTATCATTATTGTTTCCACGATAAGCTAGGGAAAAGGGTTCGTCCATCCTTGTAGAGTCCAGCATACAAGGGTAAGGCTTCGTACTCTGAGAGGTCGCCCGGTATCTCAGAGTCACCGTTCTAGACACCTCACCCAGGTGCCATTTAGCTTTCGGCACGTTTTTACACATCCGATTGGGGGTTAATTCCTTCGGGACTACCCCTGGACAGTTGTGCACGACTGCCTATTAATTTTTTGTAACCATATTCAGCAGAAACCCTTGGTACAGGTACCCTGTATCCGCAACTCGAGGACGCGTTCGGTGGCTTTGTCATAGGCCTTTCGGTTCGATTCTAGAGGAATCAAAACCGAACGAATCAGAACCGAAAAAATATATATATATATATATTTAAGAAATAATTCGAAAAATGCTTTTAAAAGCCATTATGAGCAGGATGTGTCAATTTTCAATGATATTTTGAATATTCACAATGTCACCTATACTTAAATAAATTGCAGTTTAATTTTCTGACACAATATTTGGTAATAAAGGATCAAATTTATGCATTTTTAGCTGAAAAATTCTTGAGAATAATCGCCATAAAATACATAATAAATAAATAATATTCTCCTCCCCCCACCCTAGCGAATCCCCTTACGAGGGGGATATTTCAATTTTCAATGATATTTAGAATATTTAAAAATGTCACCTACAGTTAAATAAATTTCAATTTAAATTTCTAAAAAGTCTAAAAACTCCCGAGACGGTTGGATATTTCCTCAGGTAAAATATTTTTCAAAAAAGTGAAGGTCATTCCTAAAGTAAATTTCAACGAGGATTTCAATGATGACCTTCATTTTGACCTTGAAGTTAACCTTCAAGGCTTTTTGAAGATCAAATTTTTTTTTACATGGAAACCCCCTTTTTTGCATGTGCAATCGATAGAGTAGAAAATTCTACGTTCATGTACGTACCTAAGTCATAGGTCAAGTGTAAAGTTCAAGGTCAGTTAGAAGTTATTTGAAATTAACAAAGTTTTCCAAGAGGTCAGTGCAATTCCTGAAGTAAATTTCAACAAGGAATTCAATAGTGACCTTAATTTTCACGTTGAAGTTGACGTTCATAGCTGTATGAAGGCCAACTTTGTTTTTTTAAATGAAAACCCCGTTTTTTATATCTGCAATCGATAGAGCTGAAAATTTTATGTTCAGGTACGTACTCATGTCATAGGTCAATTGTAACGTTCAAGGTCAGTTAGAGGTTATTTGAAATTAACAAAGTTTTCCAAGAGGTCAGTCTAATTCCTGAAGTAAATTTCAACGAAAAATTAATTAATAAGCCCTGTATTTATCTTGGTGATGATCTTCAAGGTTTTTTCAAGGTTTTTTTCAAAAAGTTTACGTTTACGTTTAACATTACCCAGGATCAACGATGGGACGTAGTAAATTCTGTTCCCTTCAGGGTGCTTGATTAGCGTCAGTCCCCTTGCCTCGCACGCTTCAGTGAAGATGTTCGAACTGAAAACCTTGAGCTTCTTGACAAAAAGCCATGCGATTGTACAAATGAGTTTCAGCATTACGAATTATCTCTTTGTCAATCAAAGTAGCCTGTTGCAGAATTCGATTCTGCCTTTCGTCTAAGCTTTGAGGTTGCGTTGAGTATACTTTGCTCTTCAAATAACCCCAAAGAAAATAGTCGAGAGGCGTCAGATTAGGAGATCTAGCAGGACACTCGATTTCACCCCTTCTTCCAATCCACCTTTGAGGGAACTGATTATCTAAATATGCTCGAACCTCCCTACTGTAATGAGCCACTGCTCTGTCCTGCTGGAACCAAACATTTTGAAAATTATCGCCTGTAATCTCCCTTATTCTTGGTACAATTTGGTTTCTGAGAGGCTCTTTATATGCACGGGCATTGAGATTACCATTGACGAAGAAAGGGCCTATTAATGTATCATTCAAGATACCGGCCCAAACATTAATCTTTTGTGGATAATGTGTGTGACTCTCCAACATCCAATCAATATTCGTGTCGAACCAATATCTACAATTTTGCCTGTTAACTTCACCTTTTAAAGTGAAAGTAGCTTTATCTGAAAATACTGTATTGTAC
>JAAAKG020136609.1:0-13145 GCA_010014905.2 Druon quercuslanigerum
AACCAATCAATTTTTTTTTTTTCATCAGGAAAAGTAAAAAAAATAATAAAAATTCGAAAAGTTGCCCCCCCTGCCCCCCCCCCCCCCCCCTCCCCACATCTCCTGAAATTGAGATCTTCGTTTAAGGACACAATTTAAGGAAGCAAATGTGGATCAGGGTTTCAAAATGTTAATTAAAAATTTTTCTCTTTGAAATATGAAAATCTTTCAGTACTTAGTTCAAGCAAGTGGTTTATGAGATATTGCACAACACCTTTGCTATTTTAAAAGATATAAATGAACATCGTAGAGACACCCCTTTTAGATAAACGGCTTCAAATATGCTTGTACAGAACTTTATAATTTGGAAACTTAAATTAAACTTTATTCTCAATTCCTGAGCTAATTAAGGCTATTTTGTTGAGAAAATTAAGGTGTAGGGCATTAAACGAAGTGCCTAGGAGCGTATAATGTCTCAAATTTCACACTGAGCTTCGTAGAAAACTGTCTCGGAGTTAGTTACAGTAGCCACAAAACAGGCGTATAACTGTAACCCTGTAACTAGTTCATGCTTTCAGGAGGCAAATTAACCCTTTAATGGCCATTGTTGCAGCTGAGCAACATTCACTTTCTTCCTTTTCAGGTAACGAGTTTAGAATTTTCCAAAATAAATGTATGCATTTTATTCAAGTGGACTATTCTGCATCTCAAACGGTGGGTTTGAGTGATCGTATACTCAACAGAAACCCAGAAATTTATCAAAATGTAACAAAAAATTGTGGCAAAATTTTATCAAAAAAGGACCATACATTTTTCCTACATTTTTTCAGAATTTTTATTTGACGGAATCGGGCATTGGTCGTTAAAGGGTTAAACACTATTTTTCGGACTTTTAGGTTTTATGATCGAATGTGAATAAGAATGCAGTGGATGTTCTGTATGTACCGGAAAAAAAACTTACCCTATTTCCTCGTTTCCTCATTTTCTAACTTCTTCTTGTCATTTTTTTGTTTACTGTCATATTTTTGGTTTATAATTCATCTCTTTTAGTTAAAACTTTTTTGTTGCTGTAAATTCGTATTTTAGTAAAAAATTAATTTAGTCGAATTATTACTTTGGTTGAAAGTTAAACTACGCTGTTAAAAATGCATTTTATTTTTTAAATACCCAACTCTTTCATTGAAAATTCAGTTTTTTTGATCAAAAATATTCTTGTTACCTAAATATTTAACTATTCCATTATTTGTTGCAAATTTTTTTTTTATTTGAAAATTTAACTCATCTATTTGGTTCCAAATTTTTTTTTTCAAATTTATCTACTTAATTGCAAATCAAACAGCTTAACTAAGAGTTTAAATACTTTTTTGACGATTCATTGTATCAGTTCCAGTAAGATCCCTCTCTTTGGTTAAAAATTTAACAATTTTATTAAAAAATCATTTTTTTTCTTCAAAAATTTATTTTTTATTAAGAAATTTAACAACTTCATTGTTGGTAGCAAATAGACCATCTTTAGTTGAAAATTAACAATTTGGTAAAAAAAAAAAGTGTTTAGCGTGTTGTAAATTCGGCTCCTTTTTGAAGAATTTTTTTTTTTTACTACAAATCCAAATGCCCTTTCGAAAGTTAAACCACTTTATTAAAAATTTATTTAATGAAATAAAGATCTATTTTTTGAGCATTTAAATATATATTGTTGAAAATTAATTTTTTCTGTTGGATAAATTATTTTGTTAACTGGATACATAACTACTTCTTTCTTGGTTTATTTTTGTATTTTGTAGCAAATTTCTTTTTTCAATTAAAATTTAAATATTTAATTATTGAGTGCAAATTGATCGTTTTTTAATAAAATTCGAGAGTCTAGTAGGAAATTCATTAACTTTATTGTGAATTTAACTTATTGGTTTAAGGTTGAACTAGTTTTCTAAAAATTAATTTTCTTAGTTGAAAATCTACCTCTTTGGTTAAAAATTTAATTATTTTGTTGCAAAATAGTTTTTTTTGCTTGAAAATTTATGTTTATAACTAAAAATTTGAATTTTCCATTATTGGTTAAAAATGGATCATTTTTATAATTTCTTGATTTTCATGATAAAAATTAAACTTCTTAGTTGAAATTTAAACTATTTTATTAAAAGTTTATTTTATTAGTTGCTAATCCACTGTTGTTCTACAAAATTTAGCTTTTTTAACACAAATTAGCATTTTTTTTATTAATAATCAACCTTTCTATCTGCAAATTAAAAATTTTAATTTAGTTATTTTACTTCAACAGTTTGGATCATTTTTTGTCGCGTGTTTCAAAAATCTCACATGTTTGAAAAGTCACCTTCTTTTAAGAAATTTGTCTTCTTGGCTTAAACGTTCATGCTTTTTGGTAGAATTTTTATACTTTTTAAATAAAAATACAGTTTTTTTTATTTTTTCCTTGAATTTACAAATGTTGTATTTATAATAAATATTTGTGATTGAAAATTCAAATGCTTAAATAAGATTTGTGAACAGTAAATTCTTTATTGTTGAAGATTTAACATTTTAACCGAAAATTTAACTACTTATTTTACATTTAATAGTTTTGTTAATAATTTAAATGCTTTGTTAAATATTTGACTTTTCGGATAAAAATTCGGTCTTTTGGATTGAAAATTTAACTTTATTTTCAAAAATTCGTCTTTTTAGTTACAAAATTCAACATTTTCTTGAAAATTCAACTGTTTGTAGTCAAAGTTAGTTTTTTCAATTCAATTTTTCAGATAGAAAATTCTTTGTTTTGGATTGAGAATTCAAGTTTCTTGTTTAAAAAAATTCAAAAATTGTTTAAAAATGCAAATCTTTGTGGTTAAAATTAGTTTTATTTTAAATTCGTTTTTGAGGGTTAAAAATTCACCTATTTGGTCAAAAAATCGTCTTTTTTGCTAGAAAGTTCAAATCTTTACTTTGAAATTTACGTTTTCTTCTAGAAAATTCATATATTTATTTAAAAAGTCATATTTCTGGGTTTCTAATCCACCTCTTTGACCTTAAAAGTTAAATTCTTTTTAAACATACGACTTTTGCGCTTGAAAATTCAACTCTTTCTTGAAAAATCCATTTCATTTTCAATCTTTGAAAATTGAAAATAATTTATTTCCTTATTATGCTCCTATTTTTACAAAAATTCACCCTGGTTATCAAGCATTTTGGGGTGGCGAATTCTGTTAAAGCAATAGTTTAGTATCTATCATGCTAGAAGTTAATCGAATGAAATTGAAAAGCAAATTGAGACCCAAGAAGGATAAGTCTTTGTATTTGCGACGTCATCTTCTAGGGTACGATCTTTGTGTGATGATCTGTGACGACATAGACGAAGGGTGGAAAAAGTGTTCAAAATAGCGTTGCGAATTTTTGAGCCACCCCTAATAAAAAATAATACATCTCGTGGTCCAAAAGGACGACAGAATATTAACATCAATCACCTCGACATCAAAGATTATGAAACAAAAGAATGTCTGTCACTCCACCCTAATGTAGATATTCCATTCCCGAAAATTAACAATCTTCATTTTCGTAATTAAAACCTGCATCTGTACCATTCCTCTATAGTATTTCGTTAAGAGGAAATCTTGGTTAGGACACTATTACCATCGATGTCCCATGAAGTATGTATGGGTGTGTATAGCTCGTGAGAGGGTGATGCAGGGTTATAGAGAAGAAAAGGAGCAAGCAGCAAGGGAGACTCTGTGCGAAATGGGTGGTGGGTGGTTGGAAGGTAGACTATAATGGCGCCTGCGCCATCAGTGTGTCCGGGTGCAGAGCGACGGCCGCCACTCCCGAGCGCGGCTTTGCGCGGGTGCGACCGTCCCGAGGTGATGTCCAGTGAAGGTAGGAGCCAAAGAGCGACGAAGAAGAGGAGCAATTTGCTGCACCGCGTAACCTGCGGCCACCAAACAAAGTGTCCAAAGGCCTCGTAGGAAGAGGACACCGATCGAAAAGCAACACGCCACTCCTCAGCTCCTCGAGGCTTCCAAAACTCCCCATTCTGTCCCCTATCTTTCTCTCCCTAATCTCTCTCTCTCTCTCCCACTCCTCTTCTCCAGTTTATTCATCTTCCTAGTGCTCTCCACATTCCGGCTCTCAAAATTCCTCAACCAGCCTCCACCCTCGCGGGAGTTGCACGGTCCTCTTCCTACGTGCGAGGACCAGGACTGAGACCGCGAAGCACGAGGCGAGGAACATCACGAGACGAAAACGTCGACCCATTCGATTCGAATCTACGCAAATCTGATTTGCGATCGGTCCGTTAGGACCAAGCAGGAAAGAACAGATCGGCGCCGCAGACGAAAGAGAAGAGGAAGTGACGAAGTGAACCGAAGAAAAATCGGGCTTTTACCCGATACCAAAAATGTGCGCGTAAGAGAAAAATTCCCGCGGAAGGGAAACTTTCGCTGGGATAGTGAAGAGAGGAAGAGAGAGAGTGATAGTGAGAAGAGAGTCCAGGGTGTTGCGAAAACATCTGGAATCGGTGTCGATCAAGACGGGGAAACGGTTGCAGGACGATGAGTTCTTTCAACGCCTTTTCATGGACCTTCGCCCTCCTCACAGCCACTGTGGCCTTACTACCGGCCACCTACCGATCGCCTTTTGCACACGCTGCTGCGTAAGTACCAATCAATTGTCTAAACATATATAGTATATCACAACCTGTAAGTGCGTGCTTGTCTATATGCGTGTCTTTTCCTGTGTGAACACGTGTGCGAGGACACTTATTCCCCCCTCCCCACCCGGCTGCGATAAACACAGTGCTCTATTGACCTAAACACGCCAGACGCTCGATCTAGGTTCCTTCGTTACACTAGCGCCCGTAAGGTTATATCCCAGACAATGCCGGTGCCTTTGCACCAGAAAAGTCAATAAACCAGAAAACAATTTTTAACAGAAGAAACGCGTTTTCCAACAGTCAGGGATGTGGGCTGCGAGCCTACAGTATCGGTATTCGATAGCTGAAGCTTTAATCATCACTGAAAGCAAGACTAGACTACCGCGTTTCCAATATCCTTTAATCGCCTCCACGTATTAAACTGACTCCTACCTCATCTCCTTCCACAGTCAGTTTCATGATCTAAATCAAATTTCCTGTAAGATGCAACTCTCCAATAGATACATGCTGAGGGCTATCAACCTTGGCTTCAGAATTTTCCCTAGAAACACAATTCTCAAACATTGAGTTTCATCTCTTTATTATCGTGGAGTACTTACACGAAGGTCGCGTTACTATTTTTGCTACATTCTCTCATGACCCTTCTCGCAATTACCCACTTACCTTGTGCAGACTGCGCCTTTGCGTCATACAACTGCAGTCATACTTATTCCCCTATTTCCTTCTTCCACGAAAAAGATTACAACAGTAAAGTTTCCGCAGAATTTTAAAAGTGGACGGTATAATAGCTTCCGCACAATACTATAAAAATAGTTTTTCAACCAACACTTTTGTGTCAATGTCTGTATGCTTCTTCTAGCGCTGACTAGTTAAAAAGATACAGCCCTTAACTACTGTCACTCCTCTGCGTGAGAGAATATCATAAACGAACTTCAAAACGACCTCAAAGCCACGGGATGTCATCAAAACAGTTTGTTCAAAGTGCTCTAATATAAATGCAATATACCAAAAACGATGTATCAGACTCTACTCACAGTAACTTGAGTCTTCTAATCACTTCAAAGCGCGTAACGTGATAACGACATATTAGCCCTAGTGATTATTCTAATTCGTCATCAATCATAAAAAATAATCTTGACAAGTCATCTATACTCGTTAATCACAATTTGTCTTTAGCTTTTACTCTCCGAGCGACATAACTGTTGCTTCAGCATAAGTACGCTCATTGTCCGTTTAAGAGCCCTTAAAATGTTTGTTCTCGGAAATGTCCATCACTTCAGACTTCATTTGGAAGTGGGTGCGGGATATTGGAAGATAGCAGAGAGCACTTGCATCGTCACGTTTTACCATATCGAGAAGCTAGAATTACAGGGTGCTATTCTCGATTTTGCCATCTTTTCAGGAAAGGCTTTTTAAAGTTGAGTAGCTTGTAAAATTGCAGCAAATCCTTTTTTATATTTCTGACCGAGAATTTTTAGAACAGTGATACATAATTTAACTTCGGGAATGATAAAACCTCAGGACAATACATTATTAAATTTTAAGATAGAACTTTCTAGCTCCACAGTATGATAAATTGCATCGAGATAGCTCCTAGAGGCTCTTAAATACCAGGATGAAGTTGTTTTCCTCTTTAATTGTCTTGTCTCAAAAATAAAATTAAATGTTCACAACATTTCCATACATTACTCTTTCATTACTTTGACGTTGGAAGCCGCTTCGTATTTTGCTCTCTCATCTTTTTTTATTTGCATGTTTGTAACCTGGCAACTAATTAAATAACACAATGAGATTAAAATTACGAGAAGAGATTGCATTAAACTACCTTTTGTTGTCATTAACTCATTTTAGAGAAAAAAGTGAGACAACAGTATATGTTTTTAGGGTCACGATATATCTAGAGTTCTCATTCCAGTTTAGGATTTTCTTTTATGTTCTGAGGTTTATATCATCAGCCCTCTCTGTTTACAATCTATATACTTTGACGTCAGGGTGATGCATTACGTATTTCGCTATCAATAAGTTTATTTTGTCTCGAAGCTTCCCACCACTTAAAAAAATTACAACACAATGCTCACATATATATTTTTTGGTACTTTAAATATTGATCACATACAAGGCGTAGCCTAATTTTATTGAAAAAGTGACCTATTTAAACCGTAAGAGTTATTACAATTGACTAAAAGTAAAAATTGTGCATTAACAATCTGATTAATTTTTTTTTAAATTTAAAAGATTTTGATAAAATTTAGGGAATTTTATGTGAATTTGAACGAATTTATAATAAACCTTTAAGATTTCAGAATGAATTCAAAACAACTTGAGTTAAAATCAAAAAAATTCTAAGAAATTAAATAAATTGATTTTGATAAATTTAAAATTAATTTTAGCAAAATAAGAGTTAGTTCAAAAGATTTTTAAAAAATTTAAGAGACTTTGATGAACCTCATAAAAATTTAGCTGAATTGACAAAAATTTAGGAAATCAACAAATGTCTATCGCATTGCGTTAAATGATATTAATAAGAATTTAGGGCTAATTTATTTATTTATTAATTTATTTAGGGCTAAAGTATTTAAGGGAAATGAGACGAAATAGTAGAAATTTGTTAGATTTCCAGGGGGGATCTTAACAAATTAAGGATAAATTGATAAAAACTGAGAACGAGTTAAAAACTATTTCAGCTAAATTTAAGTGAAATGTAATAATCTAAAAAATTACAAAGATTTTAGAAAAATTATAGATAACTGGGAATATTTAAAGAAAATTTAGGAGACTTCGATGAAATTTATAATAATTTAAGTAAATTAACCAAAATTAAAAAATTAACAATTTTCTATCGTATAATGGGATTGATCAGAATTTAGGACAAATTTAACAAAACTTAATTAAATTTAAAAAAAAATTTTAAAAATGTATTGATCAATAAAATACAATTCGAGTAAAATTAGAGAAATTTAAGAGAAAGGAGAATAATTGGTAGAAATAATATACTACTTTCAGATCAATTTTAACGAATTCAGAAAACACTTAAAAACAACTGAAGCTAAATTCAAATAAATTGGAATAATAAATGGTAAAATTGGAATGAATTTAGAAGAAGTCAAAAAATATTAAGAGATATTGATAAAATTAATGAAAATTTGATTTAATTTAATAAAATCTAAGAAATTTCTATCAAATTATTGGAAATGGATGTCAACAAAATTCATAGCCAATTTTAATAATTTTACAAAAGATTCTTCTGAATTCAACTTAAATGTAAAAAAATTGAGTGTCTATTTAAAAACTAATCTAAAAAAAACATTTATTCATAAGAATTCAGAAATAACCAAACAAAAAGAAAAAAACTTTTAAAAATCGGGATAAATTAATAAGATTCGAAGGAGAAGTCCAAATAAATTTTAATAAATTCAAAGCAGAAGCTAATCCATAATATGTCATTTATATCAGTAAACATTAAGGAAATTGAGAAGAATTTAAAGGAATTCAAGAGAATTCTATCAAATTTCTTCAAATTCAAGACAAAAGAACGTAATTAAGTAAATAAAAAAATTTTAATAAAAAAAATTACATTTAACTTGAAGAAATGGAAGTGAATAGAATTAGGTTATAATCAGAATCCAATATTTATTACCTGCTGGGTCTTCTATTTTAATTTATTTAATAAAAAGTTACTAAACTGATATATATTTTTGTATTAACAGTACTGATTGACGAAGTTTAAGAAAAATTTATTTCATTTACATGAGAAACACTTTGTTGATAGAGTTCCTACAGTGCTGTGTTTGACATATTTTATGCGTCGAATGACCTCTTGACAAACCTTCTATGACCTCTTACGATTTAGCCGTATAGACCTGTAAATTTTAAATTTTTTCTCTTCATTTTGTTTATATTAGCAAAACTTTCTAAATGTTAAGAATACAACACTTATATACATAATGTAGTGGTTCGCGTCTTTAAGACACATTGATTGACCTATTGAATAACTTTTCATGACCTAACATGACCTACCAATACCGTTTTATTATATTTTTAAATAAAATTGTTTACCTTGTTTATATGATGAAAGTTTTTTTATATTAGGAATATAACAGTAATGCATTTGAACTAATTCTTCGACTTTCTGAATCTCTTCGAATAAGCTATTGATCCACCTTAGATGACCTTTCATAATCTATCAATAGCGATTTATAAAATTCAAAAAGATCTTTAAAATATTGTATATAAGGTTAATTCATTTATCATTTAAAATATAACACTACTGTAACTTAAAGTGTGGTTCGTTTCAAATTTGAAATTCTGTGCAACTAAGATTAAGTTTAAGTGTTTTTTTTTAGAGAAAGTAAACCTCCCCTGTAAGAAATAAAATGTATTTCGCTTCTGAAATTTTCTGAAAGTATTATTTCTAAAATCAGGTAAATCCTGCGATTCCAAAATCTTTAAAAATTTAAATGATCTATTTAAGGTTCCAAATGTCTCTGTGAAATATTGCAAATCCTAATCTGACTTTTATGATCCTAAATCTTAAATTTTTACATTCTCATCAGAGAAGGTACTAGATTTGTGTAAAATCTAAATTCTAATCTAGAATCTAAAGAATTGTGCATTTAATTTTTTTTTATTGATTTCTTTTTTATAGAACAAACAAATTAAATTTTAGGACAAAAGGCACAAGCTATGAAAAAGATTAATAGACAGAAGTTGCTCAATAATCATTTTTAAATAGTTCGAGTAGATTTTCCTTATTCGTAAAAAATAAGTTTAAAAATAAAAGAAGAAGGTAGACGAAATAAAAAGAGAATACAATATATTTGATATAAAAGAGATAAATGTAACGTATAAATGTTTTATTTTTAATAAAGTTGAGTGCGAATCACGGGGCACGTGATGAGAATGTGTTCGTTAAAGCCCAATGGGCTTTAACAAAAGAGTATTCACAATCACCAAATTACATTTGCCGATAATTTGACTTTGAATTTTAAAAAGTGTTGACAAATTTGGGGAAAACACAAAGACCGAGCAAGTAGTGCGAGATAAATATATTATTGAGCGCGAAGCTCAAAGGACAACAGCCGCGCGCCTCAGGCGCGCCTAAACTTGTCAGTACAGCGAGCTGCGCGCGATGAGAATGTGCTCGCGCAGCGATCAGATTTTGTTATTCTCTAGTGACCTTGAACATTATTTCCGAAGTCATAAGCCCCTCAACTATCGTAGCGGTATTTAAAATCCGGTTATTAGTAAATTGATTCCAGCCAAAGGCACGGTTGATTTAATAAGATCTCCAAATGATATATTAACGATTCGCAAAGACTTTTTCAGATTTAAAAAATTTCCAAAATCTTTCAAATCTTAATCTGATTTTTGTGATACGAGATCTTCGATATTATGATTTCATAGTGACTCTGAACAAGATTTCGACAGCTAAAAGCCCCTCGACTTTCGCATCTGTATTCTTCTAAAGCAGGTGAATGGTAAATTGATGTCAAAAGCTTATTATCGTGTTTTTGATATTCAAAGAAGGAGGAGAAGCACTTGGGTAGTAGGGTGATTCTATCTGAAGGATGGAGGTGCTAGAAGATTATCAATATCAACTCTGCTGCACCCTTTCCACCTGTTTCCCCTTTTCCCAAAGACGTGCCTTTCTGGCCTCCTTCACCACACAAGTACCAACCGCGAGGCCTGTAGTGTGGTATCAGTGATCGCAGTAGAGCTCTCGAGCAAGAGGGTGCTCCCGACGTGGCAGAGCTCCAAACCAGTACTACGCCTTGGATCTCCAACCTGTAAACCGTCTACTCCATCATAGTCCTCTGGGTCGCGAAACGTCTTCCTCGTCGCCAAATCTCATTTTATACCAAGAAATTTCCAATTCACGTGTGCAAGGTGCAAGAAACAGTGCAAGACGGATTAAGCTGTTTTGCTGCCAAGGGCATTTTCGGGAAGCAGTAGATCTTTCCTTTAGAATGACGTCACACAAGCTTGTGAGCTTGATTCTGTTTTTCGAGTTAAAATCTGCTCTCTAGAATCTTGTACAATTGTTCAGCAATATGCACTTATTTTAAGCCGCCCTTCGAAGTTTGGCCCAGATATGACCAAATCTTGATATTGGCTATATAAGCTCATCCGCCCTTCCGAAAGAAATCTTCGATATATATTGCTAGCTCACCCCTTAATCCATTTAAAGTTATGAAACTTTAATCGCTGATGTTCGGTTTAAAAAGCCAACTTTATTTTCGAAAGTTTCTTGGGTTTCTTGTAACTATGAAAGTAGGAACAACCTCGAGCTATTGATGTTATCTTAGATAACAGGGCTGATGCACAAACAGTTTTTTACTTTTTTCATATTTTTATATTGAAATATGAAAGAAGATAACCATTTTGATCACAAGGAAACAAATTTCGTAGGAAGTCTTGGTTTTTATAAAAAATCTATACATTTTTAAATAAGCAAATATAGCCTGTTTAGAATGTTTACACTTTTTGAATAACTGATCTGAATTTAGATTCCTGCAAAACTCTAATTTACGTATCAAATTACTCAAAGATAAGTTACTTAGAAAAAAAGTATTTATTCAGTATTTTTACACGAAATAAGAGGAAATAAAAAGTGGATACTAGGAACTTAATGCAGAAATTTTCATAAAGTGGATGCTCTAATAATAGGCAATTTTATGAAAAAAAATTATTTCCTGCCTGCAGAAGTTAGCAGAATAAAAAATGATCAGTAAATTTTTTTCTTTTAAGTTACCATAGTTTTAGAGTAAAAATTTCATTTTTTGAATTTACTTTGCAGTTGAGTCATAAGAATCTGACGTCGCTTCATGAACTCAAATCCATTAGAATATTGAAATTAATAATAATTCATTTTTGTAATTCCTATTCCAGGAGTTCAAAATTCTATATTTATTTCTATTAAAAAGGTTCATATTTATTTTACAACTACATTAATTTTCAAATTTGAAAAGTGCTTATAAGATTATAATTTTGAAAAAAATATACACAAATACTTATTTGCAAACTAACATTGCGGTTTCATTAAATTCAAGCATATCTCTATATTTAAAAATTAATAAACCAACCATTCTAATGAAGTAATTGAAATTAAAAATATTTGCGTCTTTGACAAAAACTAAAATTTATAAATACCATTATTGAGTAATATTGGGTGTGAAATTTTTATTATGAATAGTTATTTATAAAAATCACTTCCTTGAATTAAATAGGGGTAAAGTCGTTAGAAGGTGTTAATACATCAAATATAAGAAAATTGGTAATTATTTTAGAAACTACTACACCTACACAGATTTCTGTATCATCAAAAAGCAATTTATCATCGTTAACTTCTAATACTGAATAATAAATACTATGGTTAGAATGTAAATCTCTCTATTAGTAGAAGATACCATTAGAGGGGAACGACTATTAAATCAGGAAACACACAATGAATCAAATTAACAACAAAAACAAATTATTATTCTATTATAAATATTATGATTTAAATACTTTTTTAATTCGAAAATTTCATTATGCAATTTTACCAGTTTTTTTTTATAAACGAACGTTAAACGTAGTCTCGGAAAATCAATTCTAATAATATTAGCAGCATTATTATTCAATAAACTCTGTTCATTAAATAAACGTGTAACCTTAATAACAATATTTTTAGAAAATAAAACTTGTTAATAACAATAAGTATCTAATTTTACAAATGTACATTTTTATAATTTCTGCAAGGGTATACAATAATAATCTGGTTTGTTTTTAAGTAAAGTTTTTAGATAAAATTAATATTTTCAGCTTAAACATTTAACAAATAGTAAATTTTTTTTTTAAATGATTTAAAAATCCATCTGTTTGGTCAAAGGTCTAACTACATTAATAAAAATTTAATTTTTAGCTGAGATTCATAATTTTACTTTAAAATTAATCTTTTCGGTTTCAAAGTTTAACTAATTTATAAAAAATACTTTTTTTGTGCAAAATTATTTTTTTAACTGAGAAGATTAAAATAAATATTGGAAAAAATGGTCTGTTTAGTTGAAACTTTATATATTTTGTTAAAAAATCGTCTGTTTTCGTAGAAAAATATTCCTTTTAGTTGAAAATTAAAGCGTTTTGTTGAAAAATCGTCTTTTTTTGTTAAATTAAATTATATTTTTTTGAATGTCAACTATTACGTTCTTTGTTAAAAGGTTGTCTTTTTTAATTAAAAATTCAAATATTTTGTAAAAATTAATCTGTTTTAGTTTAGGATTTAAGTATATTGTTTTTAATTTTAATTTTTAATTTTAATTTAATTTAATAAATTTAATTTTATTAAAAGTTGATATTGTCAGTCTAAAACCTCAACCATATATATGGTTCAAAAATTTATATTTTTTGTTCATAATTTGTCTTTTCAGTAAATAATTAAAGTAATTATTTAAAAATGTATCTTTATGGTTGGAAATTATGTTATATGTTACGAAATTCATCAAGAACCGTGAAGGAAATATGTTGACCAACTTACTATACTTCTACTATA
>JAAAKG020136610.1:0-13145 GCA_010014905.2 Druon quercuslanigerum
ACTGAGAGTGTAATAGCCCGCGAAGCGCGCAATAGCGAGCACACGAAGTGCAAAAACCTAGAGGAACCGAGCGTAAAACGTAAGGCAAATGTGTCCGAGCGCGTAGTGCGAGGTGAATACACTATCGAGCGCGAAGCGTGAGATCCAACAGGTGCTCGACCTAGGCGCGCTCAAACTTGCGAGCGAAGCGCGCGACGAGAATGTGTGTGAATTATATATGAATAAACAATTGAAATTCAAAAATCTGTTTATTTTTTCTATCATTCTGTAACAGTTTAATGTCTATGGAAATTTAGATTCACAATAATGGGTAAAGTTTGAAGAATAAATTAAAATGCCAAACTATAAGTGTATCCTGATTTTGAAGCTTTGCACAGAAAAGCAATTTATAATACATTTAATAACAGATTTGTAGGTCCAACGTTATATAACTTTAAAGAAAAAACGTAGGCTTTTTGAAAAACGAAGCCAAACATCGGAAAAATACACATCGCCTAATTTCCGCTAAAAAAAAAACATATTTTGTCCCCGAGAGATTCTGCGACTTCAAATGTAGAACCTGCCTGATTTGAAATGGATTCGGTCCATGGTGGAAATGTCATCTCCTTTGGTTGAAAACTAACTGCTTTGATAAAAATTAAAATGTCTTCTAGAAAAATTGTATTTTTGACTTAAAAATTCAAATATTTGATTGGATTTCAATCTTCTTTGTTTGAAATTTCAACCATTTGGTTAGAAGTTCAACTATTTGATTAAAAATCTAATTATTTTTGGAAAATTTAACTATTTGGTTATAGCAATCAACTTTGATCAAAAATTCAACTAATGTTGTTAAAAATTCACCCTTTTAGTCTGTAAACCCATATTTTATAGTAGAAAAGTCATCCTTCATGGTTTCAAGATTATATTTTTTGTTTGAAAAGTAACGTTTTAGTCAGGTATTTCTCAAGGTACCGTCTGATACCTGATGGTTTTACTTAGGGCGCTCGAACTTGTAGTCCGGGGGCTGGGTATATTCCCGTATGCATTCAAGAGGCAAAACATAAAAACCAGTTAATCTTATGTATTTTGACCTGCTGAATCCAATGATACCGGTTAATTTTACAAGAAGTGGATGGGTTTTGTTTAAAACGCAATTGTTTAAACAAATATGAAAAAATGGTTTTTCTCAACGGGAATTTTTTTTAAGTATGGACAATTCTGAGCATAAAAGTTGTCTTGTAATTTTTTTGTTAAAGGCATATTTACAAAGTTATAAATTTTCAAAGTTCAAACTTTTGACGTTTTTTGCAAACTTTGAGTATCGATTATTCTTGACCTATTGAATATTTTTTTAAAATTAAAGAAGCAATTTGTTCTTTGAGAGTTCCTCTATCTATTAATTGTACACAAAATTTAATTAACCAGTCGGAAGCCTAGTTATCGTAATTTACAAGTAGCGCCTTTTGTGCGCGCGACAGTGCGTTTGGCGCTTATGGCTGGCGAGGTACTTGCGACCTTACTGAAGTAAGTATGAAGTTTGCCCCGACTCTTTGCAGTCAATTAATCAGTTCATAATAAATAATTATTTTATTATATATAAACATTGCTTTATGAACAACATAATATAATACACTCTACATATCAGAATATATAAAATATAAATATTTTTCTGCTCAGTTTTTGTTATCAGGCTCATTTAATATATTTTTACATGTATCATTCTTTTGACACAAACAAAAGGAAGAACACTTTATTTTGGTTTCTAAACAACAACATGAAGTTGTTCGATTACAATATGTACACCGTCTATTTGGAACAAATTCGCTCATAGGCTGTAATAATTGTTAAACAATTTTCACAATTACTTCAGTAAGGCCGCGAGTACCTTGCCAGCCATAAGCGTCAAACGCTCAGTCGCGCGCACAAAAGGTGCTACATGTAAATTACGATAACTAGGCTTCCGACTAGTTAATTTAATTTTGTGTACAATTAATAGATAGAGGAACTCTCAAAGAACAAATTGCTTCTTTAATTTAAAAAAAATATTCAATAGGTCAAGAATAATCGATACTCAAATTTTGCAAAAAACGTCAAATTTTGAACTTTGAAAATTTATAACTTTGTAAATATGCCTTTAACAAAAAAATTACAAGAGAACTTTTATGCTTAGAATTGTCCATATTAAAAAAAAAAAATTCCCGTTGAGAAAAGCATTTTTTCATATTTGTTTAAACAATTGCGTTTTAAACAAAACCCATCCACTTCTCGTAAAATTGACCGGTATCATTGGAATTAGCAGGTCAAAATACATAAGATTAACTGGTTTTTATCTTTTGCCTCTTGTATTCATACGGTAAAACATACCCAGCCCCCCGACTATTGAGCTCGCTGCTCAGCAGAGCGATGTGATGCTTAACTATTTTGTGGAAAATGCAATATATTTAGGCTTGAAATATAAGGAATTTAAAGTGTTTCGTCTTAGAAGAAAGCGGCTTGGCGCCGCCAGACCTTCAAGAAAAGTGCTCTGGCGGACCCAGGCCCTGCAAGACCTCGACTACACCACTGGGTTTACAAGATAGTCGCTCCAGGAACGTTCCGTGCTATTAGGGCAGGTCAGAGTTTAAAAAAAATCGTTTTATACCAAAACTATTAAAATTGGCCAATTTTGACTTTGAATGCAGATTCATTCAAAACAGGAATAGACCATAATTATTTCAAACAGATGAAATTCTAGTATTTATGGAGTGAAATAAGGAAATTCAATTTTTTAAGATAGGTCCTGCGTCAAAAAAAAAAATTTATCTTTCTAATGTGTTATGACTAAATTGTATGGGTTTTTAAATATTTGCGGAATAATATTTGGTAAAAAATTTAAGTTTGATCATTCCCATAGGTTTTTGTAAATAATTACTCCAGAAGATTTATTAGCACCGTAGATTCTAGTGAAGTGCCCAATAAAATAAAAGGTAACTAGTTGTGAAGTTTGTCAGAATTATTGAGAATAAATTTGAAAAACATAAAAATGACATTTAACATATTATTTAATTGTTAAAAATAATTTATTTAAACAAATACTCAACCGAATCAGTTTTCTGTCAGTACATGGGCCTTAATAGATTAAAAAATGGTTTCATAGTTATAAATAGTTGTGTTACTTAATAGCATTTTAATACTTACTTAATAACTTTTAGGTTCTTTAGGTCTTACAAAATTCACTAAAAATCTCAAAGTTAGATAAAACTCTAAAAACTATAGGACCTTGAATTTTAAATCTCAGAGAATCTGAAAAGCCGTTCTTTATATAAGCAACTTAATTCGGTGGAAGTTGTTCTTACAAAAAAGAGCTCAATTTGTATTTATTCAATTTTTTTGTATGAAATTAGAACTATGTTGAAAAAGATAAATTTTACATAAAATTATACCTTAAATTAAAAATCTTTGCTATCAGTTAATTAATTTCTTCTATTTTCTCTTTGAATTTAACCATTCTACTGTGTTTTTAAAGCGTTACAATCTTTTGCAAAAGGAAAAAAGGCCGATTTTCACATGCTTAAAGAAGTACAAAAATGCATTGACAGGGACTATTTTGGAAAAATTAAAGCAATTTTTCTCTTTTCGTGCTTCGCGCAATAACAAAATCTTAACTATAATTTTGTACCCTATTGAGAACTACGGACATCTTTCTGAAAGGTGCCGAGTGAGTTTAAATAAATAAAAAAACATTTTTTTGAAGTAATTTATAGATTTAAAACCTGTGCCATAATAATTCCGTGGATGGGGTCTTATGCAACAAACCAGTTTTTTAATCAAATTTCAAAATAACTTTTTCTTGTGCCTATAAACCACATGGATATCTTTTACTAAATTAAAATTTTCATAAAAATTTAAAAGAAAAATTAGATACTCACGAAATATGCAAAAATCACTACAATTTTTTATATTTTTAGTTAAAATAAATTCATTGTGAAATTTAAAAATCATTATTAATTAAAAGTGTTCAAAAAATGTGCTTTAAATTAAAAGTCTTTAATTGGCTTTAATAGACTGCTCAACAGACTTCCCGAACAATAAACTGCAACAGAAAGATGTACTACACCCGACTCTTGGTTTAGCCACAGTGCCAGGGGTTGTCTGCATGTAGCCTTGCTGCTAAGTCGAGAGTGTCGAAACGTAAAAAGTCAGGGCCGTTTGAACCATTTCCAATTGAAATGCAAAATATTGCATAATATAGCACAACCTCCGCATGTGTGTACCCGCACACTGCGCCTTTTCGCTACGCTGGAGGTTGTTAGCAGGCAAGAGTCGAAGCCGTCTCTCGCTCCGCGCGCTGAGAAACTGCATGGGCCAGCAGTTCTAGGAATTAATAAACAGGGAGTTGCTAAACCGAGAGTCGGGTGTATTTCTATTTTGTAACTACAATTCACTACATTTTTTTATAGCAATCGAGCAATGGAGTAGTGGGTACAATTCACTATATTCGAATTGAATTGCGTTTCACCAGTATTATAAATTAACGATTTCATTTCTCCATTTCATTTAATCGATTTCAATTATTGAATCTTTTCTTGCAGGACCTATTACCAAACTTAGAAGCCTGGCGAGCACTGGCGCCGCCAGGCCTCTCTCTTATCGCGCGCAAAATTGTTCTAGTAAATCTAGTATAGCATCAAAAGCGCCATGTACACAGTATTAAGAATTTAATTGTAAGACAGTATGGAACCTACTTTGTGTCAACAATACGTTATAAACATATATTTATCGCAATACGTCATGAATTATATTATGATTCGGAATTTCTTAACTACAATGAATCATGTTTGTGGCATTTTTCCAATATGTAAATTGATTCTGCTAACCGAACTTATTTCAAATCACGTATGCTCATTGCTCAAGTCATCGAATTATTTTCCACTTAAATATGCTGTTATTCAAAGTCAATAAGACGATACGCATCTTTCCAATTTGTCGAGAAAAAAAAAACAAATTTCAAAAAGTTATACAGTACCGGCCATTAATTTTGGATGAATGATCCATTTTTAGTTCTAACTTCCAACACGTGTATCTTCGTAAATAATTGTCGATTTTTTTTTAAAGTCATTTCAAAGTAGTCGTTAAGAGCTTTATTTTTGATTGACTTAATATTTCTTTACCTTGTTTTTAAAAGTACTGGGACTTTGAAAAATTTAAGAAAAAATTCTGTTTATTCATATTTGTTCAATCACTTGCAGAGTTTTGAATAATTAAGTTAGAAAAAATCGGAAAGCAGATTTTAAAAGTGCTTAAAAATACCATATGCAGATATTTAAAAAAAAATTACGTCCCTTTGTTGTAAAGTTTTGACTGTATTAAGTCATCATTTAATTTTTCATTATGAAGTATGAAATGAAAAAGAACATTTTTCGTTGCAAAAATCTATTTCATGCAATCATGCATTTGGTCTCTAGTACCTGGATATCAAGTACATGAGTCGAAAAGGTAAACAAACATTACTTTAACTCAATCATTGGAATATCGCCCGTTCGACTCTAAAGTGGAGAAACGGACCTGTGACTTTCTTTAATTATAAAGTAAAAACGTCACAAAAAAATGACGTTAATTTTTTTTTAAATAGTTTTATATGGCATTTTTGAAGCCCTTTCGAAATCCGCTTTCCGATGTTTTCTAACTTCATTATTCAAAAATCTGCAAGTTATTGAAGGGATTGAACGGAAATTTTTTTAAAATTTGTCCAAAACCCCAGTACTTTTAAAAGCTAATTTAAAAATGTTTAGTCAATCAAAAATAAAGCTCTTAACGACTATTTTCCAATGCCGTTTTAGAAAAAAAAATTTCGACAATTATTTACAAAGATACGCGTGTTGGAAGTTGGAACAAAAAATGGATCACCCATCCAAAATTAATGGCCGGTACTGTAAGTATTTGAATTTAAAAAATTTTATACGCGGATTATCCAAAAATGATTAAAGTTTTTTATCAAAGTGTGATACTTTGCAATATAATACAGGTATTTGAAAAGGTTTTTCTGAAAATATTCAAAGTCAATTTATTCAAAATTCCACTATTTTTTTATTTGAATTTTTATATCTAGATTCGTTCTGATGTAAAGATGATATTCTGCTGTTTTGTCTGTAAAAAGAGTTAAAATTCTGTTAAAATTCACATTGTTTTCCAGAACGACTCAAAATACGAAAAAAGTCAAAAGCAAACAAAATTTTCTCTAAAAACTTTTAGAACAATGTCTCTTGGCACGTTTTCTGTATCGCGTTATTCTTCAGACTTTTGTGAAAATATTTATACAATCTTTTAATATGCCAAAAATTTTCCGAAACTTTGTAGTAACTTTTATATAGTTTTCTGATAACTTTGCAGAAATTTTCGGTAATTTTCAAGGCATTTTTTTTATGTTTCAGGTAATTGTCAAGAATTCAATTTCCTAAGTAAATCAAGGTTTCTATGCAAGTACTGTCAGATCACTCTCATTGTTAGGACTACAGCACTGATACTGACCTCACCTTTTGCATGGAGATGTGTCTCATGTGTACTAAGATGGTTTTTTCTGATCGTTTGAGGAAAAATAGTGAGAACCTCGATGAAAATATTCATGCGAACATTGCTATGCAAAAACATGAACATATAGGTTTATTGAGCCAAAAATGTTGAAAATTGACTCCAATTTGGCTTAAAGTCTCAAACCTTGAGAAATAATGATAATAGTCAACATATTTTTTGGAAGAGTTTAACTTACGTGAATAAAGAAAAAAGAGGGGTTTAGAAAATTTAAAACATAAGAACTTAATAATTCTGAGTGATTTACAGAAAATTATCGTACTGCATAATGAACTTTTCATCGAGGTTATCACCTCTCTGGTTAGGCCGGGTTTTCCAAGTAGATCTCGTAAGTTAGCCTTGATTAACCGCTAGTTTAATATCAAGAGATTGTTGAATACATCCAATTAAGCGATAACAGGGTGAACTAGATCCCTATAAAAGGGATTAATTTCGAACTATGAAATCGAATCGAACTTTAAGGTTTTCGGAGGGCTGAAACCGATTTGCTATACTTAAAATATAATTAGGAAATGAATTTGCATTCTATGCAATTCAGGAATCCATTAATTTGATCACGGATTTTTAATTTATTTCTTCTAAAAACTAGTTTTGGGTAACTTTAGGCAGAATTTAAAATATAGGATTAATTTTAGGTCGGATTTATAATTTCAACTCGAAATACCATTGGCCTTCCGAGAGGTTCATTTGAATAAATTAATATTTATGAGACTCATTATTGTTCAGAGGAGTGGTCCAAAGTTACGTTATCATAACTTTAGGGTAACATCGTTCTTATTTTAAAAAGCAACTTTTAACGTAACTTATATAAGTTTTTATGCAGTAAACCGCAACTTTAATTTCAGTTATTTTAATTTTACTTTGTATTTTGGTATACTATCCCTTACTGAGAGAGGCTTATGACTTATTCCTTTTAAATAATTTTAATTTAATTGGAACTTTAACTACCTCATTAAAAATTCATGTAATTTGTTAATAATTCAACTTTTTGACTGAAATATAACTTTTTTTATATTAATTCATATTTCCGGTTTGAAAATGGAACTATTTGGTAGAAAATTCATCTTTTCATCATAAAAATTCAACAATTTTCTGACCAGTGTTCTTTCTTGCCTTAAAATTTTTTTCGTTTCAAAATTAATCTTATTCAGTAAAACAAATCTACATTTTTTATGGTTCAATACAACAACTTTGATTGATTTCAAATCAACTTTTTTTTGGTTTAAATAATATCAACTATTATATTTTTCGTTAAGAATTCACCTATGTTGGTTCAAAATACATGCATCATGTTAAAAATTCAACTATTTTATTTTGTTGAAAAGTAAATTCTTTCTTAAAAATTCATATTTTCAGTTTGAAAATTCAGCATTCTACTATTTTAGCAGAAAGTTCAACTAGTTGGTTTAAGAACAACGAAAATTTTCTTTAAAAATTCAACTCTTTTTTTAAAAGTGTTTCTTTTGGTTGGTAAAGTCATATCTTTTGGTAAAATATTCTGCAGATGGTTCAGCTATATTGTTGAAAATCCGTCTTTTTTAGTTGGAAATTTAATTACTCGGTTGACAGTTGAATTACTTTGTTAAAAATTCATGTATTTTTCTTAAATTTAATTTTTTAATAGAAAATGAAAATTCCTGCTTAAAAATTCATCTTTTTGGTTTGAAAATTCTAGAAAATTCAACCATTTGGTTAAAAAATAAACTATTGTGTTAAAAATTAATTTGCTTGAAAATTAACTTTTTTGTTGGAAATTGGCCTTTTTTGCTAAAAATTCGTCTTTTTGGTTCGAAAGTGGTGAAAAATTTAACTATTTGGTTGAAAATTACCTTTTCCTTCAAAACTCCTGCTATTTAGTAAATTTTATTTTTTTAACATAAAATTAAGATTCTTGCTTGAAAATTCATCTTTTTAGCTGAAAATTCGTTGTTTTTTTTTTTGTGAAAATTAATTTTTGAACTGAAAATTTTACTGTTTCATATTTTTTTGTAAATTTATTTTTTTTATTGAAAATTGCACTATTTGGGTGAAGATGCTCTTTTTTGTTGATAATTAATAATTTCTGTTCGAAGATTTAACCATTAAGTATTTTGTTAAAAATTAAACCATGTCGGAAGAAAGACCAAAATACTGGAAAATTAACTTTTTTTGTAAATTTCGTCTTTTTGGTCTGAAAATGGTTAAAAATTTACCTATTTTGCTTAGATTTCCTTTTTTGAAAGAAGATCATGGTTCTTGCTTAAAAACCATTTTTCTGTTTGAAAATTCGTTGCTGTTTTTCTTTTTTTTTTTTGAAATTTTTTTTCTTTTGGTAACAAAAATTCATATTTTGTATTTAATCAATCAAGAAAATCAAGTTTGTACGAAGGCGTCTGTCTGTCCATCCGGCCATCTTTCCGTCCGTAAATACAATAACTTTTGAAAAAATGAACGAATCAAGTCGATCTTTGTCACACTTCTTTTAGGCCCTTAAGGAAAGGACGAGTTTGTAAACCAGCGATTTTGGATAAAAATTCCAAAAGTGAGCGCATTTTTAACATTTTCAAACCATTTTTTCTGAATTTGAAAATTCTCTGAACGGATATTTATAGTATTAAAAAAGACAAACAATTTATCTCAATGACTTTTTTCGATAAAAAGACAATTCTCAGTGTTATATCATTTTCAAAATTTTCAAAATTAATCGAAAATTCAAATTTTGAGACAAAAAACGCACGTTATGAAAAAAATTAAAGAGAATAAAAACATTTATTTTTTAAAGCCCTATAAGATTATCATAACAAGTTTATGGATTTTCTTCGAACATCAAAAATTCAAATTTTGGTTGCACAAAAAATAATGAAAAATAAAAAATTCCATTTTGTGGTCAAACTATGCAGGATATGAAAAAAGATGAATTAACAAGAGTTGTGATCCCAAAAAATATCTACAAATTCGTTAAGATTCACTTCTTGATGGGACGTGTACGTTTTGTTTTATTTGTGAAAAATAACATTCAAAATAAAAAAAAATTTAAATTGGTGGAAGAACGACCAAAGGAAGGAAAAAGAAAGATTGAATAAAACCTGTTTATAAATGTCCTTCAAACATCGAGCGCGCAGCGCGAATGTCACAATGAGAATGTGTACCTCAAAGTGTACAGAGCTTTGAGAAACTTAATATTTAACTATACCTAATGAAGTCGAAAATTCAGAACATGAAGAGACATAAATACTGCGATCTAAAAGATATTTTTTTGATAAAGCTTTATTCAAGCATTCCAAATGCAAAGAATAAATATCCGAGCGCAAAGCGCGAGGTAACCCATTATCGAGTGCGAAGCGCGAGATTTATCAGACGCGCGCCCTAGGCGAGCCCAAACTTGCGAGCGAAACGAGCCGCGCGCGTAGCGTTCAATGTAACTTATCCAAAGCGGGAGTGGTCCTCAATGGCCGTACTAAATTTGGATTTGTTCCACTGAAATATATACATAAAGACTTTCTGACATCATCTCTAGTTTAGAATCAATTACCTTGTTACATCGTTCAATTCGCAAACTGTCACGGCATTAAATAATTTACACTTTTCATCTGCGACTCAGTGTGTCACGTGAAGTCTTGTTATCAAGTAGAAGCATCATTTTCAAGTTGAGTTTTTTACGCATCTCTATATTAAAAGAACTTCAAAATTTTCGGTGTAATTTGATTCAAGGTGTGAATATATTTTCTATGTTAGCATCAACTTAATTTATAATCTTGATTCTAAATTTTACCATCATTTTTAATCAGGATTACATTTTTGATTGATGACATTTTTTTTAAATCCGTTGGTCAATGGCAAGTCATTGGCCGTGATTAACCAATAAAGCCAGGGTAGCGATTGAAATTTATCGTTCTATGGTCAAGGTTTTTTCAACTAATATTTGACCCTGACATTTATGTATTGAGATCCACCCATTGATGTCTCGCTCAAAATATTGGTGATATAAGACTAAAATAGTCCGTGAATAAATTCAGCACCTATTCAATAAAAATTTAGTAGAATTGCAAATTAAAGCTCCCTCTCTAAAACAAAAGGTTAGCTTCTAAGCTCATACGCAAATTAGTAGATGCAATATTTTCCTGCAAGTTTAAAAAGATCCTGAGCGAGAAAATTTTATCTTCACTGCAAAATTACATAACAAAGAAAAAATATTACTTCCTGATTATTCCAAATGCAGCACATAATACTTTGAAGCAATCCTCGTAACAAAGTTAAATCAGAACGCATTGAGAATTGCGAATCACAGATGTAATGCAGGGTCAACAAACGTCGCTAGTACAAAAAAATTATCGATAGCTTAAATCACTTGAACATTTACGATCTTAGGTCGAAGTGTATGCTACAAAGTAAAATTGCTTCTCGGAAGGAATAGAGCGAATTCTACCGCTTAGTTCCAAGATTGCATAACAAACGAGTCAGTCATGATAATGACAAACTATAACTATTAATTTTATATTGTTCATGTTATGGTTTTGACCAGATAAATTGTATTAAATAATTTGAAGGTGCTTTTTTGTCTACATGTTCTAAAATCAATATTTTGTAATATTGATTATTAATTTTATAAATTGTGAGCAACACTTGTGGTAAGAATTTCGAGTAAGAGCATCGGACCGGAAATCTGAAAAATCTGGGTTCGGATCCCAACGGAGCTAGAGAAAATTTTTTTTTCACAACGTATTTAAATTAATAATCAATACTTTATAAATATTAATCATATGCCATGTACGTACATAATCAGACAATTTTCAAAGATAATTAAAATGTCGTCATTTGCACATTGTCAACAAATGAAGTACAAAGTTTAACAACAAAAAAACAATTACATACCAATAGCTAATTCATTCTTGTATTTTACTGTAGAAATAAAAAGTAACAATAAAGTATAAGTTTCTAGCATTCAAACATTTTTATACATTTTTAATAATATTTTTTTTAATTGTTGTAAAAATTCCCAAAGTATTACAGAAAAGTACAGGATTTTACTTTTTTCCTAATTTGGGTGTTTGACGTCATAAAAACACTCAATTTTACGTAAACTATTATAGAAAATTACAAATTTCTAGAAAAAGTGCAAGATTTCGGAAAAGTGAAAATATCAGAAAACTGAACTAAAAATACAAAGAACTAAAATTATTTTTACAGAATTCAACAAATAAATACAATTAATTACAACCGAAATTGCAGGAAAGTACAACTTTATGCTATTATTCAGATGAATTTTGTACTTTTATCTGTATTTTATTGAATATTGTTGTATTTTATTGTAGTTTAAATTTTCTATAAGTATTTAAGACAACAGTATTGCTAGAAGAGTGATGAGGAATTGACAGATCTTGCAGCCAAAAAGTTGCTCTTTTTCGACTTAAGGTGACAGACACATCAATCTCTCGCTTTCAGTCCATTGTCGGGAGTTGCCTGCAAATATCTTTGATCATCATTCGGTGGGATTCAAACGTAACAGTCAGGGCCGCCTGAATCGCTTCTAATTGGAATGCATAATATTGCGCAATACACTCGACTAAGTAATCACGCACTGCGGCCCTTCCGAGGCGAAAGTCGCAACCGTATCTCGCCCTATCATCCGAGAAACTGCGTGGGCCAACAGATCTAGAAAGGCCCAGAACGGTGGGCCAAAATCTAGAGTTTGGTGTATTTAGAATATTGCAATTAGATGATTTTAAATTAAAATATGTACATGATAGCTATTAGATAAAAGCTTCTATTTTTAAAAATTACAGGAAGGGAAGAATATTAAAAGACAATGATGAATGCTCGTAATTTTTTTTAAATCTGCCCGCAGCGCGGGCACATTCTCGTCGCGCACTGCGCGCTGGATGATACGCATTCACCTCACGCTAGGCGCTCTGTCTTTCTATTTATACCACATTTGTGCGCAAGCGTTTTAAAATTAAAGGTTAAAGCATTGACAACTATCATTTGGTGATTAGTGAATGCTCTTTTGTTAAAGCTCCTTCGCTTTAAAGAACACATTCTCATCGCGCATCTGATGCTTCGCACTTGATTTCGTCGAAAATGCGAACTTTTCTACATTATGTTCAACTCTATTATATCAAATGTATATTACATTTATTTCTGTACCTCAGTCTGGGGCTTTTTATTCAGATATTGCAAAATAAAAGTACAAATCTCCTTTTTATTAATTACTTTAATATTTTTTTCTTATTTTGCATTAAATTATATTCTTAGTGGACCTGAAAAATGTATATCATTTTAATAAACTTATATTATTACCATTCATAATATGCATTAGTATTGGAACAAAAGTATTTTTATTGTCTTTTTTTCATTAAAAAAATGCGCATTCTATTAAAACAAAAATTATTATTAAACATTTTACTTCAACTTGTGTAGTTTTTCATAAATTTAATTTGTTTACATTCAATGTAGATGTAATTTAGGCGAAAAATGTTATTGAATCTTGTGTCCTTTTTACAAAAAGTTTATTTTTTTACTTTTAATATATTTTTATAACTAGAGTTTATGCAACAAACTTGCAGATATTTTTTGTCTAAACAACTTTTGTTTTTTAATTTTTTTCGTCTCTTGTGGGG
>JAAAKG020136611.1:0-13144 GCA_010014905.2 Druon quercuslanigerum
TGAATATTTCGCGAAATATTCTTTTGTTGAAATAATTATGATCCATGTGTGGTTTGCCGGTGTTTATCCCAGGTTTAGCCCTCCGAAAACTTTAGAACAGAACCTGAAGTAACGCACAATGAAAACTCGAACCCGAACGCGTTCGAGTTCAGGTTTTGGTTTCTTCTTGCGAGCGGGCCTCTCCAGGAGAAATCAAACTCGGCTAAGCTCAAAGGCGTTCGGATCAAGTCAGCTACCAATTCGACTCGCCCACGGTAGTACGACTTCTATGTATTTTTTAGACCAGATATTTGCTGCGCCAACAGAGCCATCTTCAGTTCGACTCGATGAACTAAGAGCTCTGTGATTTCATGTAAAGTTTAAATTCTTAAGCTCAAAGTTTGTGTACGTTGCTTGACGTTTGTTGACCAGATGTTGCTTTCGACGTTGCTAATCTAATTTTTTTCATTGAAACAGTGGTTTAGTGGTCCATGAGTGCAGTTAGAATGTTTTCTGGAGTCCAACTGAAGATAGCTCTGTGGGCGCAGCAAATATCTGGTCAAAAAAATACATAACGTCGTACCACCGAGGCACGTTTGATGTTTCGAGATGTGAATTCTTCACGCTTGGCGAAAGGTTTCCAGGATTTCTGAGAGCTCCAAGAGTTCCTTAAAGATTTCGCCCAGGAACCGTTGACTCATTGCTAAGTTCGAGGCAGCGTAAATCGAGCAAAACGCCGCGTATAACAAGCAAAAAACTACAATTTCCTTTGCATGTGTTAGTGAATATATATGTACGCATGGGTGCTTTGAATGCTTTGTTAAAATTGAAATTAAATTAAATTCGGGATAATTTAAAAGAATTGATGGAAAATATAGCATAGATGACATGAAAGATAATAAATTTAATTTATTATACACATTTTTGGAGTCACATTGCATGATTTTGTATTAATTCTTTCTAACATGAAGACACTGCAAACACTTGACATATGTTTCAAAAAGTATTTTATTATTAAAACGTTCCTTCTAAAATCAAAATACAACGTAGGGTTTAAAATGTTTTAAATTTAGGAATAATATTTTAAATTAATAGTATTTTAAATAGTATCCATAAATTTTTTCACACATCACTAATTTTAACCTTAAATTCGTTTACGTCAGTCAGTGTTTACATACAAACAATTGAACTTGGTGCGATAGTATCCCGCTCACTATAAATTCCCCCACTTTGCTGAAATTCCACATCAGAGCCATCTAAAAGAAGCAAGACAACTATTTCCCTAGTTCGCCATCTCCTCCCATAGGAGTCAACGGAGCCTGAGTTCGCCTGAGACTTCCAGCGTGGCAATCTTAGATTTCTTAATGACTAACCCCTAATTGAAAATTAAACCGTAGCTTAATAAATCGTAGCTCAATAAAATATAGATAATTTTAAAGGTTCAAATGTTGTACGTTAATGAGCCGAAAATTAATGTTGTAAAAAAATTTGTGTAGCTTGCAGAAGTGACTTAAATTGGAGGTAGTTACTTGGACTATCTGTAATAACTTCCAATTTGAAATAAGTATGTACTTCTTGTTGTCTACGTGCAAATTACGATATTGGAAGTCAGTTTTTTGTACGGGAAAGCAAGTGCCAGAAACCAGCGTGGTGTCGTTTTTTCAGGGTTTTTTTAGCGAGGCTGAACGAGACCCAAATGGGCAGGGATGTATCCTTCGAACTTATTCCCTGTGGCGAAAATTGCTCTGTAAAATAAATATAAATATTTATCGACTTAATTGATGAAAACTCCTGTAAAAAACCAAAAATCCAACGACTAGATTTGAACCAAAACAAGAAATGCTCCAATTGTAATCTGAAAAAAATCCTTGTTAAAAACAAAAACTTAAGACAAAAACAAAAAAGAGGAAAGAAAAATGAGAGGGCAACCAACCACACCCCAACCACATCTTATTTTTCCTTCCTCAATTCTAATTTGGCTGACTTGGTGGATTGCAGGCTATTTCTATTTCAGGTTTATTTACAATGGGTTTTCCTTTTGACCCTCACCATTTAAAATTTTTTTTGGCTCGATAAGGGCACTGTATGAGTGCCGAAACTTTGGTAATATTATTTTATTTTTTATTTTCAATGTTCCTTTTTTGTGATTTGATAATATTAAAAATAAAAAAGACGAAAGAAAGAATAAAGATAGGAAGGGGATGTGGATGGTTGCCTCAAGCATTTTTTGTTTGTTTTGGTCCGAATTGAGTCGTTGGGTTCGTGTTTTTCTTATATTTTTATCTACTTAATTTTGTAACTGATGGCGGAAAAATGATCGCTACCGACCAATTTCAAATAAAATTTAGATTTTTGGAGAACTAACAATTCGAATTGTAAATTAATTTTTTTTTAATACATTTTTAAAAAATGTTGACCAAGATTTAAAATTATTTCTGAGAATTTCGGAAAATAATCTAGAAACTATCGAGAATTTGGCAGCATTTATTACAAGATTGAAGGAAAAATTAGAACACTTTTAAAGGAAACATAGAAGTTTTAAAAAAATTTGTGAATTAATAAAAAATTCCAAAAGCGTCAAAAATTTTAATTTTGAATGGTACCAAAATAAAATTCCGCAATTGCGAAAAAAATTGCAAACGTTTCCAAACAATAAGAAAAAAAATATCTCAAAATTTCGGAAAATAATGTAGAAGATTTCCATGAAACAATGAGTGCAAAACTTCAGAATAACTTGGATTAAAGTAAAGAGATAGTCACAAGTTTTTATTCACAAGGGTTTTCGAAAGTTAAAAGACTTCAAGAGAATAAGAAATTTTTCATTTCATTCATGGAAATTTGCAATTATTATTTATTTCCCAACATTCAATTTGAGAGAAAAACAAAAAAAGATTTTAAGAATTTCAAAAAGATTTGTAAAAATATCAAAAAATAATCTTTAACAATAAAAGAAAGTTGTAATTTTGCAGAATTTTTTACGAAATTCTAGGAAAATTTAAAACAATTTTGAAAAATATTAAGAAGTTGTAACAAAAATTTAAAAATACAATTCTGAAATTTTTAGAAATATTTATTCATACGTTTAATGATAATAAGAAAATTTAATACAGATTCCAGGGAATGTTATAATAAGTATTTATTTAAAAATTAAATGTAAAGTAAAACAATAAAAATTTGTCCTAAATTTTCCAGATATATATAGATATATATTTTGTGGAAATATAGTGTATAAAAAGTATATAGAACTTGAGAGTTGGAAGGATGAATTATTTTCAAAACAGTCAAATTTTCTAACAAATTGTACAACTCTGATGTCAAGAAAATGATTTTTCCGTAATTCAGTTCAATTGCCACCTCGAAAATATACATTTTTTTACTCAATGAATTTTCAACGAAAGAACAATAAATTAAAACAATCTTTTTAATTTTAACGAATTACTTGATTTTACTGCGAAGACACATTTCTTCGCAATACAGCATGTACTGCTTTACTTTTAAATAAAAATAAGATTTTAATTTTGCAGTAAATTGAGGTTTGAGGGGCGTCACAGTTTAAGAGGTACGGCCCTGGTCATAGCCTGGGGCCTATTACAAAAAAATTACAAGTCTACAAGTTACGAGATAGTAAGTTACATGCTTGTAATTAAAAGCACTCATTTTTTTCTGTTTCACAAGAGTCTTACGTCCACTTGTAATTATAACAAGTGCGCGCAAGTGCACTTAACATATCATAGCTGTTAACCTCCAAATGTGACTGCACGTTGCTGTATCGGTGATTAATTCTTTAAGAAGATATATGTTGTGCCGTGGCATCGAAGGAAACAGCAAAGGCAAAAAAATCAGTGTTTTAAAAAAGACACGCTTTCTAGCTATTCCTAGCCTATAAATATATACACTTCTTTTAACGTATGTAATTCTTTATCGACTTTAGAATAACCGATAATTATATCTAAACGTCAATAAGTGCTTCTTTATTTAAATCATAATATAATTTTCTCGGTCACAAATTTCAACAAACTTCCTTAAAATATAACTTGTATTTACTCTTACCACTTTTACCAAACCGCAAAGCAGCTCAATGCCACTTTTCTGGAGGCCTGTAGAAAATATTTGTCATGAGAGTTGACGGAAGCCATGTGGCGGCGCCACCTGTGCAGTTGTCCGATAATTCAAATATTGCAAGGCGAAAGTCTTAAAAAGGAAGTTTTTGTTAAATAAAAATAATTTTCTGGTAGATTTTGGGTAAAATATAATGATCTTCAAGACTTTTTTAATCTCTTAAATTAAAAATATTTTGCGAAAATCGTTCAATTCACTGATTTTAGGCGTAAATCCCAAAACATTCGAACTAACTAGAAAAAATTATTATTTATGCACAGTATTAAATTTGATTTTAATGCTATTTGGCTTATTGTATTCTTCAAAATAGTCTCTAGAACAAAAATAACGATTTTATAAGCTCTAAATAAAATAATTTTAATAAAAACATACCAATGATATTTACAGAGGATCTTTTAAGGAATGAAATAAGCCCTACAGTATTAGGATTAAATAGCAGTTGCAACTTTTACTTAAAGAAACAATGAAAATTATGAAATATTTATTTCAAAAAGTTCACTTCGAGTTTTTTTCCAAAACTAGTCTTAAGTTTTAAGTCAAATTTCATGAAAATGTTTATGTCGAAAAGTAAATTTTCTAATAAACTCATTTAAATTAATTAAATTTGTTGAATATACAATTTTAGTTCATTTTTTTAACTTAAAAATTAAAAATATATTAAGATGTCATTTTTTTATAATAAAATACAAATTCGTTGTTTTAGATTATATTAAATAATGCCCATTACTTACAGTTAATATTAACAATAAAATAATATTTTTAAACAGAGAACAATTAACTTTACAAACAAAAAATCATCAGGTCCCCTAAAAACCTTTTCTCGGATGATATCTTTTCGGTTGAAGTGCAAACAACAAACTGCATCATTAGGTTTCAGTTTGATATCATCCTTTAAAATAGCTATTTGACATTCTTTAAGAATCTTTTCATCATTCGTTACTTTGAAAAAATGAATTATTCTATCTTTATCCTGTTCCTAATTGCTTTTATATCCCTATTTACAATTAAAACTAACGCGTTTCACCATTTTAACCGCATCTGTCAAATATTTTGGAGCATCTGTAAATAGATGTAAATATTTTAATTTAAAAGCACTTCTTCTTAGTTTCCTTTTCTTTCTCTAAAGTGTTAGAAAATTTCGCAAAGATCATTAAAATACGTAAAGATTGTTGAACACCGTCATTAAATTACTTTCAAAGTGTTTTTAAACACAAAATTCGTATTTTGCGATAAATTTGTTGCGAGCATAGGCCAACTGCATAGGTGGCGCCGCCACACGGTTTCCGCCAATATATCGGATATTTTCAACTCAGAGTTCCAAGAGGCTGCCGAAAAGACCCTCCGAAATTTTTCTACAAATCACAAGTACTACCATGGTTCAATAAATACATGGTCTAGCCACTTGAGGGCCCCGTTTCGTCCAAGTCACGCCACCACATAATTCCACCATTTTGTTTAACCGCTCAGTTCGAATTTGACGTGTACTCTCCCCACTCTCGTACTTTTCGTGGTCCTTGTCGAGCTGTCATTCTCATAAATCGAGAATCATACATATTTTGAACCAGTTTTCTTGCGACCAGGTGAACTTGTTTCGTGTATTTTTGTTATTTAATGATAACTTACGTCTTAAACTACTTGAGATCGCTAAAAAACTGAATTTAGAAAAAATGATCCTTACCGAGTTGTCATTCTCATGTCTTCATATATTCATTATACCACGAACGTTATACACATTTGTAAAAAAAAACATGAGGAAGTGTAGAAATAATTATAAATAAAAATTTTGATATGCTTAATATGTTTCGATCCAATTCTTCTCCAAAATTGAGAAAAAATTGTAATAAATACAACATGTTAATGACTTTATTTGTCGTGGAAACTGTATTATATAATTTTTGATTGTTCAGGCCTTTCCCGATTTACTTCAATTTCATTTTATTTTATACACACATGCCAGTTTTTGTCAGCAGGAAGAGGTTGTTAAACACATAACCTAAAATTTCAATTAATCCGTCTTTTCCTTTAACCTCCTTCAACATTACAATACATTTTATCAGTACTAAAATATGTATATACTTTAAAATCACAAAACATTCTTATTCTAAAATTTGTAATTTGAAAATCACTCACATTTGCCGCGTTACTTAACCAAAATGGAAAAATTATGCGGCAAGATTATGATTGGCTCAGTTTTTTTTACTTGCGCGTGGCTAGACTATGTATTTATTGGATAATAAGTGCTACTTAGAAGACGAAACTTGACGAAACCTTTAAGGCCTGAGCACAATCGAGACCTGAAACCGAAACCTAAACTCGAACGCGTTCGGGTTCGAGTTTTCATTGTGCGTTACTTCAGGTTCAGTTTTAAAGTTTGGGAGGGATAAACCTGGAATAAACACCGGCAAACCACAATGGATTCATCTAACATATATTTCTTACATTAAATTAATAATTAAAGAGATTGATACCTTATTTCTGCTGAAACTAACCTCAAATAACTCACCGCCGGCCGCCAATAGTACATCTGAGTACATCACATATCGCATTGCGTTGTGACAGAAGTTAATAATTTGTAGGTTATGTGCTCCTTGTACATAATTCGACCCCGCTAGAAAGAGATGAGGCTACGGTAAAAAAGGACAGAGTAATCTTTGGGTTCACGTTTCGGGTTCGGGTCTCCATTGTGCTCAGGCCTTTATGAAACACAACACTTGTAAATTGTAACTTGTAGGTTTTAAAAAATAGGCCCCTTGCAATGTATGCCCCTGGTGACAAGGCTTTGGAAGCACGTACTGAGGAAAGCCCAGGACGACCCCCTGAAAAAACGACACCACGCTGGTTTCTTCAAAGTACCACCATGAATCTTTTCAGATTTTTCCTATTATTTTTACGACAAAAAACTATGCACCAAAGTTTACGGTCTTTAAAAGAGGTTAAATTTCCTTACTTTTTATCACATTTTCAGATCTGTAAGCTACAAAAAATTTTGTACAACATTACTTGTCGGCTTATTGACGTACAACATTTTCATCTTTAAAATGATCCCTCTTTCATTAAGCTACGATTTTTTTTTGCCTTACTGTTTCAACGTCAAATCCAGAAGACTCGAATTTTTTTTCGTTGATAGTAGGTTCGAGGCCCTGGGTGATTTGGGTACGAAGTTCCGGTACACTTCCTTAATAGAAGTAGAAAGATCAAGAGAGGTAGAAATCGATGAATAGGAGAAGAAATTACTATTCTATCACTCTCATAGGGTCATTTTGCATTCCTGAAGCGTTAACTTTTCCTATACCAAACCTCTATAGCTTTCTATCCCTTTTACTACCTTTCGTGATCGAGTGCTCTTGTCTTTTTATGTCCCGTAGTCTATTCATGAAGAATTTCAAACTTTGTGAATCTTTTCTATCTCTCGTAAACGTATACCGATATTCTGCGATTGAGTATTTATAAAATTTATTTAAAGAATTACGTTGACGCTGACTACGTACCAAAAAAACTACGTAATGGTCGCTGGTGATAATGAACGCAAAAAAATAATGAAAACAAAAATTGTGCAGACAAAAAAGATCTACAAATTTGTTATGAATCACTTTTTGATAGGACGTGTAGTTTTAGTTTCATTCGTAAAAAACAACATTAACAATAAAAAAAAAATGTTCAGAGCTAAAGCAATTTCAAAATCCAAAAAAAGAAGCGGAAATTAGCATTATCAGCCAAACAACGCAATATAATGAAAATGAAATGAAATGAAGTTGAAAATAATGAAAATAATGAAAATCTACCAATTTTTTATAGGCCACTTTTTGAAATAATATATTTATCAGGGTAACTGCAAATAAAGATTAGTTAAAAATAAAGAATAAATGATAAAATCATGTTTATGGACAAAATTTGTACTTTATTTTGCAATATATGAATAAGCAGTTCCAGGCCGAGGTAAAGAATTGAATAAAATGAATTTTTCAATTATTTTGCAAAGTTAATGTAATATTTAATGTAATATTTAATTTAATAGAATTTTGTTTGTATATGTACATTCATTACATGTTAAATTCTCATCGACAATGTGAAGTGAAAGCGCAAATCATTTCAATAATTGAGCACCCCGATTCCAGAACGGAACATAACTCGGTAAAGTTGGAGGGAGGTTGGCCCCTGGCAACTAAAAATCGAAATTTGATTTTTGAAGAATACATTCTTATAGGAAATTATATGGCGCATCTTTTTTCTCTAGAAAAAAGTTTAATCTTTTTTAGTTTTCAAGATAACCATGATAATGTTTTTCTTATGAAGACGATTTATAATTAATTTTTTGTCTCTCGCTCGTTGTCACATCTACAATTTTTTGAATTTGTTTATGAAATTTAGAGACAATACTCTCCAAAGTATCCTTAGAACGAGGATATGAGCGGAAAGTGTATATCATTATTTCTAACAAAATAAAAAAAAAATTTCTAGGCCATTCCGAATTTAACTTCATATAATCTTCGATCACTTCAGTTATCGAGCGAAGTTTGAGCAAAGATCAACTTTCTGTTGAGAAATTGTTCAGAAAACTCTAAGGTAGTTTTCTGTGAAAACCTTGTTTCAAAAAACTGAACAGGTAAATAATTGCGAATGTAAAACTTGGATCACGCGATTTGTAACAATCCATGTCTATTAGACGCACGGAACCACTCGCAGTACAGCTAGCGAAGGAATAAAAATATAAACAAAGAAATACCTAGATTTATAGTAGATGACCTTTAAATGTCGTTTTAGCTCTTCTAGCATCATAATAGTTGCAGTTTCTGTAGAATTAATTAGATCATTGTGCTTTTTGACACCCCAATTCTAACATCGTTCCGCGAGTTAAATAATATTTTGCGAAATTCATAGTGGAAGGAATTCTCTCTTTTTTTCGAAATGGAAAAAGAATCACAGGGTGCTCTTCGTGCTAGGAAACACACTAGATGTGAAGATATCTGGTCGAAAAATGTTAGGAGAAATTGCAGAAATAACGTAAGTGCAATGTGTGAACAATTCTTTCTTGGTTTTGCTATCTGAAAACAAATTGAATAAACTGAATAACTTCTGTAGAATTATTCTTGTAGAATGCATTTGATATAATCTGGACATTTATTGTATGGAAATTATAGACGATAATTTTTTTAGAATTTATGGGTAGAAAAGTGGACATAGCTGTGATTTGAAAAATGTGATTCAATTTATATAACTTGTTCATAATATTTTATTTTTTAATATTTATTAATAAATTATTATATAACTTGTTCATTTGTGCGTTATAAAAGTATTCAAACTCTTTGAATATATCATAATTCGATACTTTTCATATGATTCTGAACTTTCGCATCATTCACCTGCGTACATAGATTTGAGTCCGCCCTTATGCCTGTCGCCTACAAGACTTTAGTTCGCACGCTCCAAGTTTTGCATTCGCAGTTTTTTACCTATTTAGTTTTTTTAAAAAAGGTTTTCACAGAAAACTACCTTCTAGTTTTCTGAACAACTTTTCTACAGAAAGCTTATATTTACTCAAACTTCGCTCGATCAACGAAGCGATCGAAGATTATAAGGATTTAAATTCGCAATGGCCTAGAAAACAATTTTTTATTTTGTCGTCAATAGTGATATACACTTTTCGCTCATAGCATCGTTTTAAGGATACTTTGGAGAGTACTGTCTTTAAATTTCATAAAAAAATTCCAAAAAATGTAGATGTGACGACGAGCGAGAGACCAAAAATTAATTTCAAATCGTCTTCAGAAAGAAACATGATTATCATGGTTGTCTTGAAAACTCTAATAGATTAAACTATTTTCTAGAGGAAAAAAATGAGCCATTTAATTTCCTATAAGAATGCATTCTTCAAAAATCAAATTTTCAAATTTCGATTTTTAGTTGCCAGGGGCCAGCCTCCCTCCAACTTTACCGAGTTATGTCCCGTTCTGGAATCGGAGCGCTCAATTGTTTGACAATTTATTATATGTATATTATTATATGATAGTTGGAAAAAATCTTTTCAATTGTATAATTTATTAGCAAGGTACAGAAATATACGCTGAAGTAAAGGAATTTCCTTCTTCATCTGAAATCAAATACAAATTCAGTCATTTGTATATGAAGAACATATAACACGGAACGCAAAGCGCGCTCAAACTTTTGGGTTTCTATTATACGATGAACAGAAACGAGCGTAAAGCGCGAGGTTTACATGATTATTAAACTAAATATCGAGCGCAAAGCGCGAGTTTCTTCATGAGAATGTGTTCCTTAAGGTTGATAGAGGAACCGCGTGTAAAGCGTGAGTCAAATGTGCCCAAATGGGTAGCGCGAGATGAGCATGTGCCCCCATAGCGGGAAGATTTTTTGATAACATGTTTCAATAGAAAATTTTATTGCGCATATTTTAGGTGCTATAAATAAATGTGACGACTTTATTTCTTTTCAAAATAATCAAGAAAATGTTACTTTTTTCTGCAATCGCAAAATACGAATTTTTGTGTTCAACTCGTCGTAAGTTCTACATTAATATAAATTTTGTGATAAAAATTTCAGAAAATATGCACCATCATGTAACGAAAATAATGGTCTTTATAGAATTTCAATTAATTGTCATTAAAAATTTATAACGATTCTTATTGTTCTCATAGCGTAAATTAGATATTGAAAGTTTCAAACGCTTCGGGAGTCGAACGAATTTTGAGAAAATTAAAATTAACGGTCATCTAAACTTTTGTTAGGATTCAAGGAAGTTTTTTGAAAATTAAATTATGGTTTTGAAGTCACAATTGATTCAAGATCTCAGCGCTGTCCCATGCACGTGCTAGTTCGTCCTACAATAGCAACGTCTGTATAACCGCGGACGATTGGCATTTCAAGCCGGCCACCAAAATAATAAAGAAGACATTATAATTGACATTTGCTTAATATTTTTTAATAACACATTGTAAAAAATAAAACTTACATGATATTTATATAATAACTTGTACAATTTCTTTATAAATAATTTAATCATTTTCATCACTGCCTGCAGTGTTGTTTTCGGCAGAATTATTTTGAGTAAATAGCGAAAAATAATTTTCAAATAATTCTTTTCAGGGGCGCTTAGAAAATGAAAAAGACAAAATTGAAATTATCGTCACGCTTATTTCAATCAAGAATTTGCATTTTTAATAAAAAATATTAATTTTTAACGTAAAAAATAATTCTTTATCAAAAAGGATGAATTTTCAACAAAATACATAAACTTTCAACCAGAAAACATAAACTTCTAATATAAAATATCAATGTTTAACCAAAAATAAATTATAAGCAAAATAATATCAGTTATTAATTAAAATGATGAATATTCAACAAAAGAAATGAATTTAAAATAATATATATTTCAACTTTAACCAAGATCAGTTTTGTGCAAAAAAATTAATTCTTGACTGAAAATATGAATTTTAAACCGAATAATTGAAGTTTTAACTAAAAAAACGGGAAATATCGTCACCTTACATAAGACCGTGTTTCCCCAGAAATTGCTGCATAAGCTGCGATTATTAGGCAGGTGCGTATTTGTTTTTTTATTTTTGGATTAGGAAATTAATTATTAATTTTTTGGATGGAAAATGATCTTTTTAGGTTAAAAATTCATATTTTTTGTCGCAATAAATCTTTATGGTTCAAAATTCATCTCGCTAGTCAAAAATTCAAATATTCTATTCACAGATTCAAGATTTTAGTCGAAAATTCATATTTTTTGTTTAAAAGTCAACTGTTTCAGACAAACATTTACAATTTATTTGGAATATTTTTGGTATGAAATTTATTTATTTTTATTTCAATTAAATATTCCATAATTTAAGTTGGAAATTCATTTTTCAATGTACCTTTTTGATGTAAAATTCAACTATTGCAGTTCAGGATTCATAATTTTAGTTGAAAATTTATCTTTTAGGCTAAACGTCAAACTTTTTTTATAGAAAATCAAATTTTTCTCTTATTTTGAAGATTCATCACTTTACTTAAAAGTTTCTTTTTTTAAAGCTATGAGCTATTTTGATAGAAAACTTGCTTTTTCATTGGATGAAAAATATTTCTTTTTTCTAAAAATTCAATGATTCTAATAAAAAAATTAATTGCAAATTTATCTTTTTGGATTAAAACTCAACTATCCCAGTTAAATATTTAAGTTTTTTAGTTTAATTTGGTTGCCAATTTATCTTTTTTGATCTAAAATGCATGTATTTGATTAAAAAATCTTTTTTATTTTACTGGCAGCTGGAGATAGTGGTACTCTTCAAGGATTCTATGTTAATCCCATTTATTCCTTTTTAAATGAAATTATTACTTTGAATAAGAATTTTTCAGGAATTTCCTTTACCTTTTCTGCGTTTTTAAAGTTATTAAAAAAATGTATGATATAATACTTACCATTGCAGTAATTAATTCTTCTTAATTCATTTTTTGTACTTTTTGTGATTTTATTTTAAGTTGCATTGTTGTAAATGAATAAAAATTTAATTTTTAAACTCGGCAGAAACGAGATTGCCCATTGCGACAAACAAATAGTATATTATGCATCAAGAGGATGCCCTTCACATTTTTTTGACTAGAATGATGTTTTCAGCACGAGTAACAGGCGAGGGCGCCGCAGGCGGCCGAGCCGGGAACGAGTGTTGAAAACATCATTCGTGTCAAAAAAATTTGGCATCCTCATGTTGCATACGATAGTTTTTATTCCCAATGCACGATTTAAGCGTTTCTCGAAAAAATATTATTACTAATAGATAGTAAAATAACGGTAAAAACTCAAAAAACGACTAAAAACAATAAAATATCTCACAAAAAACGATGTGTTCCTTGGCGCGCTCAAGTACTTTTGTGAGGTTAAATTGAAGAACGCCAGAGAGAGAGAGAGAGAGAGAGAGAGAGAGCAAATGATGCACATAAAAAAAAAAGAAAAGCGACGCTTTGCTCTAGCGCGCGCGTTGTGCTGCGCATGTCTGCGAACCAATCGCATTACACGCTGATGTTTTGTCTTTTTCGCATTTTTTTT
>JAAAKG020136612.1:0-13144 GCA_010014905.2 Druon quercuslanigerum
TCTTATCTTTTTCTTGACATGTCCATGTCTCGCTGCCGTATAGTACAGTTGGTACAAAAAAGGAATTATGTATTGTCGGTTTTAATTTTCAAAATTATTTCAGAATAAATTAATTTCAAAGGTTTAAAATAGAAAACGACTCCATAATAAACCGTAAAGATGATATAATCCATTTTAATGCTGTATTATAAAATTTTTGACTTTATAAAAATTTAAAATTCTAGAATTTGTGAAGAATTGATTTAAAAACATTCATTTCAGATACAAATTTCAAATTAACAAATCTTGATTGCTTTCAATTGGAAATTATTTATACAAATCAGATTTTATTATAAAAATTGTTCAATTTTGAACGCCCTTCATTAGAAATAACGCAATTATAATCTTAAACTTCAAATATTCACTTTTGAACGTTTTGAAACTAAAATTTCAAAAAATTAAATTTAGACTCCTATTTTACGTCCCGTAATTAAGTTAATGTGCATAATTTCTAAAAAGAAAACCAAGTATCCAACAAGATAACCAATTTTCTGACTAAGAAAAGAAAACAATTGTTTTTTTACAAAAATACAAAGAAGGAAAGAATAATTAAAAGCCGACTAACCACATCTCGTTCCTACTCTTTTATTTTTGTCATCTTTTTTATTAACAAAAAAGAAACCAATTTTAACTTTCCTATTTTCGAAATATTAATCTGAAGTCTTTCAGTTTCAAGACTGTTCAATTCGAAATTTCTTTCTAATGAAACTGTACAATTTTCATCATTTTAGCCTGTAACATTTCAATATTTTTTAGATCTTATGTTTTCAAATTTTTAAACTTCAAATACAGGAAATAAAAATCTACAGATGAGAATAAGCACTTTGTGCTTATTTGCGCAATAATACCAATACCAGCAGAGATTTTTTTAAATTTATTTAAGTATTTAGATAAAACAATTTATTATACCATTAAGCCATTTCCTTTTCGGGATAAGCGTGACTCAGTCGATGAGAAAGAGAGTATCTTAACCCAAATTCGAATTTTAAAATTGGCAATTGAGTTTCAGTCGTTTAAAACTAATACCTTAAATTCCAAACGCTTTTAGCAGAATTGGGAAGTTTTTTCGTACCATAAAAGTAAAATCGTCTGGACTAAAGTAGCTTTATATTCAGCCTTTTCCACATTTTTATTACGGCAATTTAAGGGGCTTTTGTAATGCATTGGGTTTCGTCGAATTTGAAACTGTCACTGACCCAAACGTGACCAACAATAGATATCGAAGTGATTACCATAGTGTTCGGTTTACAGCGGTTTTACGTGCCCTCGCATCTTTACGCACTTCCCTTGCCAGTGTTCAACCGACGAGTCCTACCGTCTACGTGCTGGAATTTGCACGTACCTTAGAAATTTTGTAAGCTGGTGAGGAAACTCTCGTTTGCCACCGTTCTACGCATAGCAAATGTTATGGCTACTGTGAAACAAGCCATCGATTATTAGTTCTTAGAAAATGGGTTCTACACTGAGAAAAATGTACTTTTGAATCAAAAGTGCCGGTGCCTTTAAGTTCCGTATTATTAGTACAATATTTTATGTCAATAGTCCAATAAATTTGATTTAAGTTAAATAAAATTCGGGTCTTTAAATGAAAAATTCAGTTCTATAGATTAAATGATTGAAGATTGTATGAAACTAAAGCATATGAAGTTAAGAAAAATAAATCTATATTTGAGGGGCCGGATCGTATAAGGGCGTATAGAATTTTCTCGTGCGAGATTATAGTCCTCTAGAGGCTTCAAAACAAATTTTGGATTTAAAATTTTTGAAGGACATATCTAGACGTGAAATTTTATTTTGCATCTTTTTTCTTTTAGACAAAAAGTTGTAACTTTTTTAGTTTTCGAAATAAAAGCAAAAAACTGACTTTTTTGAAAAACTTGATTTTAATCCGTTTTTCACTTCAACTCGTGCTCAGTGCTTCAGTTTTTGAAAATTTTTAATGAAAACTTTAGGGAATGTGCTTCAAGAATTCTTCCGATTGACAATATGATAGGAATTTAAAACGGTTGTTTTCAAAAATTATTATTAATTTTTTTCTCTAGCCCGGCGCGAATCGAACACTTGTAACTTCCAGCGTTTCGTTTAGCGAGGGAATTTTGAGCAGGCAAATACTTCTCGGGACAAAAATTCGGAGAAAGGTGTAATAAAGTTTTTTGGAAAGTTTCAGATCAAAATATTTAATAGTTTAGAAGTAGTTATGATGTTAGTGAACGTCAGCGCTGAAGTTTTCGAGCTTACTATGCACTCCGCTGTGCCATGTGCTCTGGCTAGAAAGATTTTGCTTATAATATGATCTTATGAAATTTTTTAGTAAATAACAGTTAAATAAAAATAAGTTTATAAAATAATCATAAATTTTATTTAATTTTGAATGTATTTTCCGGTTTCTTTTGATTTAAATGTAGGATACTTTAATGTACACCTTATGTTTACACCGACATTCGGCTTAACTCGTAAGCGACCTTGAACATGCATTTTGAAAATAAGCTTATGCACAATTTTTTTTACACTTTTTTAAATCTATTTCAAAAATTAAACAGATCATATAGTGCTTGTCTATGCTCTGGACAGTGCACATTCAATTAAAATTTAAGTTTAATGAAGTTGAATATCTCACGATAACTCCAGCACAGACGTTCACTAAAATCATAACTACTCCTGAACTAATAAATATTTTGATATGAAACTTTCCAAAAAACTTCATTACACCTTCCCCGAATTTTTGTTGCGAGAAGTATTTGCCTGCTCAAAATTCCCTCGCTAAACGAAACGCTGGAGGTTACAAGTGGTCGATTCGCGCCGAGCATCAGAAAAAAATTAATAATAATTTTTGAAAACAACGGTTTTGAATTCCTATCATATTGTTAATCGAAGGACATCTTGAAGCACATTCCCTAAAATTTTCATTAAAAAATTTTAAAAACTGAAGCACTGAGAACGAGTTGAAGTGAAAAACGGTTTGAAATCAAGTTTTTCAAAAAAGTCAGTTTTTTAGTTTTATTTCGAAAACTAAAAAAGTTACAACTTTTTTTTTAAAGGAAAAAAGGTGCACAATAAAAATTTTACGTCCAGATATGTCCTTCGACAATTTTAAATCCAAAATTTGTTTTGAAGCCTCCAGGGGACTATGATTTCACACGAGAAAATTCTATACGCCCTTATACGATCCGGCCCCTCATTTATTTCAATAAAATTTGTTCTTTAAAGTGGTGAATATAGTTTTAAATGAACAAAGTATCTTTTTAAATTATTTATTTTCTTTTGATTTGATAGCATACACTATCAGATCTACACCATCTGTGATTGACACAAAGAAAAAGAAATTTTGAATCATCTGTAACTGTCTGAAAAGCATAGTAAAATTGAACTAAAAGTATTAAACCTCTTCAATCTATAAAATGTTTTTTTATGATTCATGAGCGCAAACTAATGAGTAAAATTAATATGTTTTTGAATCTTCGTAAAAATATTACAATTTGTTTTTAAGTTTAAACTGGCCAATTTGTCAGTGATGCCCGAAAAATCTCGAAAAATGTTTTTAAAATATTAAAAATTCGACTGCTGAGAAATTTTTTGTAATTTTTTTTCTTACTATGTACATTTTTGAAAAAATTCCCGTTTAGAAAATCATTTTTTTTTATTAATTTCTATTTTATGTGCAAATAATTATTTTATAAAGTTTTAAATATTGAACTAACATTTCTTTGATAAAAGTGTTTGTTTATTCCATTTAAAATAAATAAATAATATTACTTAAAAACTGTTTTTTTTTTCTTTAAATTCTGAAATCTTCTGGCTCGGGTATTTTACAATTCGGTAATTTTCAATCGGCTATTTTTTTCTTTTGGAGTTTTTAGAGTCATATTATAAACTGTCGTGAATTTTATTATTTAGGACCGTATCAATTCAAGATTTTTATATTCCGGCAATTTTATAATTTTTGGAATTTATAAAATATAAAAATTATAAAATTGCCGGAATATACAAATCCTGAATTGAAAAATTCCTGAAAATCACCGAATTGTAAAATACTCGAGTCAGAAAATTTCAGAATTTAAAGAAAAAAAATGTTTTTATTTAATATTATTTATTTATTTTAGATGGAATAAACAAACACTTTTATTAGAGAAATTTTTTTTTATTATTCAAAACTTTATGAAATAATTATTTGAATATAAAACAACATTAATTAAAAAAAATGTACTTCTAAACAAGAATTTTTTTTCAAAAATGTGCAAAGCACGAAACAAAAATTACAAAAAATTTCCCAACAACCGAATTTTTAATTAAAAGAAAAATTAAAAAGAAACTTCGAGGTAAATCAGATTTTAAATTCATTTCCTTATCAAATTTTTATATAATTATTATTATTATTTCAAATTTAAGAAATATTCTTCATATACTTTAAACTTTGATAAAAAAAATTGTTTGATACAAATATTTCATTTTTGTATTTCTAATAAATAAATAATATTTATTTAATGAAAAACAATTTTTTTAATTGCTACAATTCAGGAATTTTATAATTTAGAAATTTTTAACAAGCATTTTATCATTCGGGAATTTTATAGTGTTAGAATTTTGAAATAATATATTTTTAAAGTTTGTAGTTTTCATAAACAATTGGAGTAGTTTTTCAAAATAAAAAAATCTGCCTACCGCTGAATTTCAACTTTTCAAAAAATTCAAATATTTTTTATCAATCTATTTTTTGATTAGACAATTCTTCACTCTGAATTGAAAATAAATTCACATACCTTGGCAGAAAAGTTGTTAGTTAAAAATTCATTTTTCTTGGATCAACAATTTGCTTTCTTCCAAAATATTAACTTTCTGGATAGAAGATTAAATTATTTTGTTTGAAATTTAACTATTATGTTTAAAAAATTAGGAAAGGGTTAGGTGAGAATTTATGCGGACTTTATCCTTTTCTTTCTGTTTTTTTTTTATATCTTTGTTTTCTATGAGCCATAAGGAAGGCAATTAGAAATCTAATTTTGAATTGCAACTAAACAAATTTTTTTAAACTAAAAATCGTCTATAAGTATAATATAAATTCCAATTCTGAAATTTTTTCATGATTAAAGCAAAGTGTTTTTCTATTTTAGCTATAGGAATTATTTATAAAAAAGAAAAAAAGTGTTTGAAATAAATATTTTGTTATTAAATCTATAATCATAGAAAAAATGATGATAATACGCCATTTGAGAAGAAGTTGGCTGAAGTCGTTCAGAGAAAATGTTATTGCTTTTCCGTTTTCATTTTCAATAGAGAAACCGTTTCGATTTCAGTTATAGATATCATATCTGCGCTTGAAACTTTGAAGAGATTCGAAACTTTTATTGAATCATTTCGAAACTCGCCTTAAATCGATTGAACATTTTTATCCAGTTTTTGAAGATAAAAATACAACACAGAAATTTAATTTCAAGGAAATCCAAGAAAGATTAAATTTTTTTTTGAAATCCTGATAAATAAGTATACAAAACTAATTAGAGACAAGATGCTAGTTTTGTACATTCTGATATTGAAAAATATATTTTTTGTGCTCTTATGTGGAATGTATTTCAATATTTAAAATCAAGATTTACGAATATTATTAATGAAAAAAATATGTAATTAGTGACGAGAACCAAAAAACATTTTTTTAAATTAAAAAATATTTAATGGAAGAACAGGACATATTTCTTGCAAGAAAAAAGTTAGTCAGACCACCTTTTTGCCGTATAATTGCTAAACAAACTGAATGAATAAACAATAAAAAATTAATTTTTTCACTACCAAAAATGATTTTTATTTTCAAATTAAAGGCAAATAATATTCTCTCATTAAAATCGACCATCCATTTAAAGAATCTTTTCCAGCTTTTATTCTTTTAATCTAAATAAAATTTCTTATTGAATTTTTATTTATAAATGACATTAAGCGTGTTAGCGTACTTCTGTCTAGCCTATTTAACTAGTACTTTTAGCAAAATTGCAATGAAAGTTTGAATTTTATTAAAATAATAATTATTTTGAAAAATTTGTTTACCAAAGTAATAACTTCATAATAAAGATAAAAAATTGTTTTAATAGGATCCAACCAAACGAGATTGTGAAGAATATTTTAGGGAATATAATTCAATCTTGATCATTACGAGAGACTAAAAATGACAGCTTTTACTTCAAATTGAAACTTTAACGAAAAATCTTGTAACATTTTCTAAATAAACAATAGCCTAGAAAATTGGTTTTTAAGAGACGCTAAAATTTCTCCTTATAAATTGTCAGCAATTAATTTTTTTCGTCTAATATTTTCGTCGAATTTATAATTCATTATAAAGTATAAGAAAATTTTATAAAATGATTGTGTCTATAGTCTGATCATCTTAAAATTGATAAGTTTACAATGCTCAATGTGCTTGTAAAAATTCTTATTTCTTCCTCAAAAAAAAGAAAGTAAACAAAAATTTAGACAAACTAGGCGCCAGGCACCAACATAAAAAGCGTTCTCTGCCTACTAATCCGTTAATTAATTCTCTAACACCTCCCCCCCCCCATCACTCTTCTCTCCTCTTTTACTGTTCACTATCCTATCTGACCTATCATATAAAAAATATCAAAAATACAAGTTCTCCTACTTTTCCGACCAATACTTTCTCTTCTCCTCCTCACACTTCCTCTCTCTTCCCCTCACCGTCTCACAGTCTTAAACTTGTAATGATCAATGAGCCATGAAACAAAAACATTGATATCCAACATTGATGTCACAAATATCGATATCGAAAGCGAAACATCGATGTTTCGATGCTTTTTTATATCAATGTCCCATCACTACCTCTCATCATGTCCTCCGTCATTTCGATCACTTTTTATTCCCTAGTAAACTTTCCTCACTTCAACCTAGTGCCCCCCCCCCCCTATTTTTAATTCCATTATTTTAACTCCTTACTTCTTACTATCCTTCACCAAAATTCTTCTACTTCTTCTTCCCTTACTTCATGTACTTACCATCCATCACTTTCATTACTTCTCCACTCCTCTTTATTACTGCTTCCAGCACTTGTACTCCCTTAATATCTCTCTCCAACTTCTCTTACCATTACCTTCCTTACTTCCCCTACGCTTATACCCACCTATAAATTCCACCCATCCCCTCCACTTTTCCCCTACCTCTTCTTTCGGAAAAAAACACGATGGAGTGACGGATAGGAACCCGACCCAAAGAGTTTCTGCCCAAGGAATAAAAAATGTTTACGACAATACTACCATAATTTTTTATTACAAGTATAATGGCGTTGCGTTACTTGTTTCTTCTGATAATTAAAATTTTTAGTGTACCCAGAATTGTAGATATTTTTCACACAAGTTCATTGATATCATATCAATTGTTTTAATAAGTTAAATTATTCCTATTATTTTTGTTTAAAGATAAATAAAAATGAAAACACTTAATATTGTACTAATTTAATTTTTATTAAAAATATATACAAGTCTTGCTTTTTATGTGAACGTTTAAAATATAAAGCATTAAGGCACACTTTTTGAATCTCTTTGGCTATATTTCTATACGAATTTAAACTAGAGGTTCACGTTTATTATGTCCAAATTCGACTAGGTAATCTAATTTTATTAATTTTAATTCTCACAAGTATAAAAAATAGCCCCTTATTTCCCCCCACTTCATATACTTTTTTCATTTTCCTAACTCTCACTTCGCCATAATTTCCCTACTTCTCTAGCCCTCATTTCAATCACTTTTTTACTTTTCCTACCCCGATTTTCCACAACTTCCTCTTCTTTCTTCCCCCATATTCTCTCACACTGACTAACCTCATTTCCCCTTCTTCTCGTCAGTATATTTCCTCTCACATCTCCTTACACATCATCCACTTCGTTCCCTACTTTCTCTTCCCTTATTTTCTATAATTTCATAAACTTTTCCTTAATTTCTTGGCCCTTACTTTCCCTTGACGCCCTACTTCATCTGCACTAACCCGCCTTCTCTTATTTCCCCTACTGTCCCTCATACAATTCGCCTCCGTCCCTTATTTTCCTTACTCCCCATGACCTCGTCCCCCAACTTCACGCTTCTCCTTTTATTTACTCCATACTTGTAATTATCCTCTAATAATTTCTTCTTATTTCTCCTACTTTCCCTTCTCTATCTCCCTCCATTCACGTTCCCTACTTCCCCTACTTCCCCATATTTCAGTTTCCCTTACTTCCTTTACTCCTTATCATTTCCTCTCACTTACCCTACTCCCCCACCCCTCATTTCCCTCACTTACCGTCACTTACCCTCCCCTTTCTTTCACTTTCTTCTCTCTTCTACTTATCCTTCAAAAAGTTGCCCGCCCATAATTTCCCCCTACAACCCCTCCTTGGAAAGAAGTCCTTTAGTCCAGGCATCTGATACTTTTACTCCGTAGTAAGTAGCGAATTCTCGGTCTTTTGCTAAAACAGTTTATTAAAAAAAGTTCCTAAAATCGTGTTTTGCGTAGAATGACACGCCCCATTGCATTTTAGAGCAAAGTTTTCTACGGCAAAATTAAACTAGAGGGTATTATGAAAAAGTTGAGGGTAAAAAAATCTCCTACCTTCAATAGGTGCCGGGTAATGGACCTTCAAAGAATTCGGATTTATTTAAGAAGGCAACACAATATGTCATAAGTTATGGCCTCCCAAAGTTGACGACTTCTAGTCTTGATAAATCAAGACTTATAACTCTTCAAAAAAGAGAATTTTTTTGGTATTTAGAGCTATTTTACCAAAAAAGACACATTTTTTCAAAACTGCTCGTTTTGTACATATAGCAGATTTGAAAAAAGTAAAGTGGGGGCAGACGAGGTTATCGGAAGGAGGGGAAATACGGGACGGTGGAGTAGGGAATTGTATGAGGGGCAGTAGGGAAAATAATAGAAGGGGGGTTATTGGAGAGAACGTTGGCCGATGAAGATGGTGAGGGGTACCGAGAGGTGGGAGGAAATGCAGTGGCGGAAAGAAGGGGGGAAGAAGGGATGCATTCCCTACTTACTACGAAGTAAAAGTATCAGATGCCTGGACTAATGTACTTCTTTCAAAGTAGGGGTTTAAGAGGGAAGTTATGGGCTGGCAAGTTTTTGAAGGATAAGTAGAAAAGAGAAGAAAGTGAAAGAAGGGAGTGGGTAAGTAACGGGAAGTGAGGAAAATGAGGAGAGGAGGTGTAGGAAGAGTGTGAGGAAATGATAAGGAGTAGAGGAAGTCAGGGAACATGAAATCTAGGGAATTAGGGGGAGTGACAGGAGGGAGATAGAGAAGGAAAAGTAGGAAAAGTAAGAAGAAATTATTAGAGGATAACTATAAGTAAGGTGTAAATAAAAGGGGAAGGGTGAAGTGTAAGTAGGGGGCGAAGTCATAGGAAATAAGGGAAATAAGGGACGGAGGCGAATTGTATGAGGGGCAGCAGGAGAAATAAGAATAGGGGGGTTAGTGGAGAGGAAGTAGGGCGGCGAGGGAAAGTAAGGGCCAAAAAATTAAGGAAAAGTCGATGAAATTATAAGAAATAAGGGAAGGGGAAATAAGGAACAAAGTGGACTAAGCGTAAGGAGATGTGAGAAGCAATGCAGTGACAGGAAGAAGGGGAAATGATTTTAGTGAATGTCAGAGAAAATGGAGGAAGAAAGAAGAGGAAGTTAGGGTAACTTTGTGTAAGAAAAGTACAAAAGTGATTGGAAATGAGGGCTAGAGAAGTAGGGAAATGAAAAAAGAACAGGAAGTCAGGGGAAATGAGTAAACCTACGGGAAATTAACAGGAGAAAGGGTGAGTACGGGAGATAGGGAAAATCGTTTTTTTTACATTTGCGTAAATTATAATTTTAGAAAATTAGATTAGCTACTTAAATTTGGTAAAAGTAGAAGTGAAAATAAAGAAGTTACATAATTGCCCTATAGTTTAGGATCTTGAAAAAAGTAGTCTTTCTTTTTGGCTGTTTGAACAGTAAAATAAAAGGAAAAGTTTAAAAAAATTTAGGATATATTTTCACACGAGATTCCTGGAGTACTTGGGACAGAGTCATGCCCAACCGGAACTATAAGCATTTCTGCCCGCGGCTATGAAACCGTAAAAATCAACACAAATTGGGTGAAAGTAAAAATAAATGAAAAAAGTTGTATAAAAACTCCTGTAAAAAGACAAGAATTAAATGACCAAATTTGGACCAAAACAAACAAAAAAAAAAGATCCAATTGTAACAAAAACTTCAGATAAAAATAAAAAAGAGGAAAGAAAAATGAGAATGCAACCGACTGCATCCCCTTCCTTCTCTTTTTTCTTCTTTCGTTTTTTTGATTTTTAATAGTATCAAATCACAAAAATAGAACATAATTAATAAAAAATAAAATTATATTACCAACGTTTCGGCACTCATACAGTACCCTTATCAAGGCAAAAAACATAATAATAAATAGATAAATAAAAAATTAATAAATAAAAAAAAATTAAACTCAAGCCGATAGGAACATCACCACCACGATGCTCACTCCCTGACACCCAAGAATGTTGCGAGGGTCAAAAGGCTAATCCATTGTAAACAAACCTGAAATAGAAATAACCTGCAATCCAAGTCAGTCTAATTAAAATTGAAGATATTCAAATGAGAATAAAATTAAATTTAAAATCCTAATTAACTTCCAGTGAAATGACCTCCAATCCAAGTCAGCCAAATTAAAGCTTAAGAAATGCAAATCACAATAAAATCCAAATTAAATATCCTATTTAACGTCCAATCATCAAATTGATGAAAACTCCCGTAAAAAAATGAAGAATCCAACGACCAAATTTGGACCAGAACAAACAAAAAATGCTGCAATTGTAATCTGAAAAGAAACCTTGTCAAAAACAAAAACTTCAGACAAAAGTAAAAAATAGGAAAGAAAAATGAGAAGGCAACCAACTGCATCTCCTTCCTTCTCTTTTTTCTTCTTTCGTCTTTTTCATTTTTAATATTATCAAATCACAAAAAAGAACATTGAAAATGAAAAATAAAATCACATTACCAACTTTTTTTAATGAAGGGGATGCGGTTGGTTGCCTTCTCATTTTTCTTTCCTCTTTTTTATTTTTGTCTGAAGTTTTTGTTTTTAACGAGGATTTCTTTTTTTTTTTTTTTGTTTTTTAACCAATTTGATGATTGGACGTTAAATAGGATATTTAATTTAGATTTTATTCTGATTTAAATTTCTTAAATTTTAAAAGTTGTATAATCGTTCCTCAAGTCCCCCCTGAAATAGAAAACAATTGTAAATCATGTGGCAAACCCCAAAGGCAGTTCCCGATTTTTTGACGCTCACGGCAACACAGTCGATCCTTCCAGGGATCCCAATGTTAAATCTGAATCTCATTTGGTAAGAACCTCAATGCGCAGAATTCTGCTCACTGTACAGGCACCATTAACTTCAATTATCGCAATTGTTGGATTGAACTCGAGCGCAATTCACGGAATGTATTATATCTTTGTAAGTCAGTGGGAAGTTAGCATGGCGCAGAACTGAGGTGGTGGTTTTCCTCTAATCCGGAGGAGAGATTTAAGCAGTTGCATCGTAAAATAAATTTCAGGAGCTGAAGCGAGCTGGAGGGCTTAAATGGCAAGGACGAAATATGGGTAGGGGTTGTGCAAAGAGCCAGTTTCGCTTGCATTCGTGATCGAAGCAATTACGGCACTCGCATCGGGCGGTCACTCGGTTGACTGACGAAGGTGGTACTACTGGTAAATATACGAGTTTAATTCGTCCGGTCGCGGGCCCGTTATCGTGCCCGACTTTGATTTCCCTAACGGCTCGAGAGGCCAGCCCTCTGACGAGGGTGCCACCGCCTACGAACGATTTCCATCTACGACCCCCAGTACTCGTATACGACCGTCAAACGGACGCGGATTTATTGCGCGAGATTCGTCCAGCCAATTACGCACCCGCACCTCCCGGCATAGCACTCCGAGTCACGATTGAAACTGACCCGTTCTGCCCGGAAGCTTTCCGCTACTTTTGATCACTTTTTTGTCTACCCGATTCACTGAAGTTGTCGTTTCAATCGACTGAAATCACTCGGCCTCAATCAGTGGCCAGACCAGATTTTATTTTTCGATCTCTTCTGTTTCCTTCATTCGTAAACAGAAAAACAAGAAAAAAATCTCTGTGGTTGTTTCCGATAAAAGGGGAAAAACAATTTAATCAGTTTATTATACCGTCAAATGGGGCCAATCTGCGCGTGGAATGGTGAAAGAAAATCTAATGCGGTGAACAAGAATTTATTGACATCAGAAAATATAATGGATTTTTATGAATATTGGAGGGTATACGTAACCCGTAACAGCCATTATTTATTTTATTTAATAAAATAATATGATCGGACAATGAAAAAAAAACTGCATCAGTCTAAAAATACAAAGTTTTTAAGTGAGATAAGTGGTGTAGGAGGAGCAGAAGGAGGAAAATGATAAATAGAAGCAAGAGGAACTGTAATGGCCCTGTTACTAAATTTACATATCACTTTGGACAGAACAGTGGGATTGAAATTTTTTTAAGTTTGAAACATGAAAATGTTTTCCTTTGGTTTAAAAATTAATGCGAATTTTTTATATTTACAGTTTTAAATAATAAATATTAACATAGAATAATATTTTAGAAAAAATTATTTTGAATCAAGTTAGAATTTTTTTTAAATACCAAAAAGAAATATTTTTTTTTATATTTGGTTAATGGGATACTTATTTACAATTTTTTTTAAATTTATTCGTCATAAAATTAGTTTTCTTTAAACAGAAGAAAGAAATTCTTTTTTAAAAATTAATAAATAACTTTATAAATAAATAAATAAATTTAATATAATTGTTGCTTTAACCAAATCCAACAAAAAGTATTATTTTTATTCTTATTAAAAAAATTTTAACTACATAGAAATTTTTTTTTCGAATAGATATTATTATCAAGGTAAAGTAAATGGCAGCGTGCCCAGAGGCAGACCGCGGAAGGAATGTTTAGAATTTGTGAATGAGACCCTAGTTAGAAGGGATATAAGAAGCCATAGAAACACGAGAGCCTGCATGAAAAAGTGCATGGACGTTAAAGAAGCTAGAGAAGTATGCCAG
>JAAAKG020136613.1:0-13143 GCA_010014905.2 Druon quercuslanigerum
GCGTACAATAAATTCGATTTAAAAGTTACTTTACCGTACGTACAAGGTCTTTCAGAACGTTTGCGACGTTCATTAAATAAAGAAAAAAAATACCTTTCAGCTCAAATTAATACCTTGTGTAAAATCATACACTGTTACGTTTATTTCTTAATGAAAGCGCATTCTTTCCATATTTTACAGTTAACTTTTTGTGCAAAAATTATAAAAATTGAAAAAGTTATCCAATTTTTTGTTAAAATTAGCATTTCTTAATTTGCTTAACTGATTTTAATTTTAGAAACTAATTTCATTTATATATATTTGTTCCAAAAAATTATTGTTTTTATTTTTAAGGAATAAAATGATACTGACAACGACACGATAATCAAAGAGGGTCGAACTGATCATCATAAAGGGAAGCTTTGATTATCTTGGATAGTCGACAGAATCATTTTAGATAGTTTAATTGATCATCTGGGATGTTCGGAAGAATTATCTTAGATAGTTCAACTGATCATCTTGGAGGGTCGTCTCCAACATAACAGAGCGAAACTGATTATCAAAAAGGGCTAAAGTGATTATCATAGAAGGTCGTTTTAATCATTTTGGATGGTGAACTGCATATTATCAGATAGTGAACTTGGTCATTATTGATCGTCGATTTTATGATTTTATATGCCCCATACATATTTTGACCTTCTTCTACCTAGGTTATAAATATATCTAAAACTCTAGTCGCTCTCTTATAAGTAACTGAAAATTACAAAATTAAGCAAAACCTACAAAACCTGAAAATTTGTATAAAATACATAAAATCTAAAATCATTTTTTGTGTTATTACCGAAGAGCGAGGTGTACGAGACGTGATTTGATATGCACAAACAATGCACATTGACAGTATATTGTTTGTCAGAAATGACATTGTGAAAATGCTTTGATCATCTTGTATGGTCGACAGGATCATCTTAGATAGTCCAACTGATCATCTTGGAAATTCGTCTCACACATGACAGAGTGAAACTGATTATCACAAAGGGCTAAAGTGATTATCATAGAAGGTCGTTTTAATCATTTTGGATGGTCAACTGCATCATATAAGATAGTCAACCTGGTAATTATAAACAGTCGGTTTGATTATCTTATATGCTCCATAAATTTTTTGTTTTTCTTCTACCTAGGTTATAAATATATTTGATATTACAGTCTCTCTCTCATAAGTAACTGGAAACTACAAAATTAAGCTGAACCTACAAAACCTGAAAATTTATATAAAATACATACATTGTGACAAAAAATTTATAGTTTAGCGTCAATTTGTTCTGCATCCTTTAGAAGCATCAAATTTGACGTTCAATATTAAAAAAAAAAAAATTAATCTATTCTCCATCCTGGTCTATCTTATTCACGTCACTCTCCACACACGTTTGAAATATCCATAAGCATTTTAATTTTTTTTTTAATGTTCAAATTTACTCAAATTTTCATTTGCATTATTGACGCGCAAATATTGGCCCTCCGCGACGCTTTATCTGCTCCTCCGCAAAGGAAAACAAGATGATCGTATTGACCATCCCGGAAGGATACCTTAATTATCCTGATAGTGAGCCTGATTTTTAAAAGACAAACTGGCCATAAAATAAAAATCTCTATCTCCCCCAAAAAATTGTGGAAGCCCCTTTCCAGCATCTAGAAGAACGGACTGATTTTCTCAATTTTTCCTCTCTAAATGTGACCCTTAATATTCTAATTAATCAGTTGTTTAGAAAATAAATTAAAAGAAGAAAATTTATTTTTATTTTTTAGGATATGGAAGTATAGCACCAAGATCAACATGGGCCAAAGTGGCAACCATGGGTTATGCCAGTTTAGGAATCCCTTTAACTTTGGTCTACTTATCCAGTGCAGGAGGTTTGCTCTCTCGTTGCGCTCGAGGCGTCTTTACGCGAGCTCTTTGCTGCTGTCTATGTTCAAACTGTGGATATTGTTGCTACGATGAAAGGAGAATGCAGGTAACAAAATATTTTATATATTTTCACATTTTTTATCAGATTAAAATTTTTATTGGCAATTGACTTTAATAAAATTATTTTTAATTTTATCTGCTCGCATTTTTTGGTTTTGTTTTTCTATTTTCAGAATTAAATCTTGTAATATGAAAAATGTAATATGAGAAATGTAATGTGTTAAATGTAATATGTTAAATGTAATATACAAAAAAAATATTATCTTACATTTCATGGAAGAGAATATGCATTTATAAATTTATTTTTAAACTAGAATTTTAAATCTGGTCCAGGGAAAGTCAGCTTTGCAAAAAAACTTTTAATTTGATTAGCTGACTAAATTATTCAAAATAGCCTGATTACAAATGAAAGCTTGAAATATGTAATATGATTCGTAAATGTTTTAATAATTAGAAAAATTTTCAGATTTATTTAATGCTTGAATTATAATCGATTTAAAATATAATTTTTTTAAATTCTAAATTATTTGTATGTAGATTTTACTTTTTCCACATTCGAAACAAATTATAATGAATTTATAATTATTAACTTGGACAATCTGACCCTAGCGATGATATAGCTAAAACATATTATTTTCCCTGAAAAAAATATTAAAAAAAGATTAAGAAAATTATTTTTGAAAAGTCGTATTTTGGGAAATAATGGAAGTCATTAAAATTTTTTAATGGCAGCTTGTAGTGTATTCTACACTTTTTAAATCCTGTAGAGAATATTAATTTTTTTTAAATAACCAAAATGGCTTATATTTTTATAAAAAAACTAAAAAATGAATTTTGGCTCAAAAATTCCATCATTGATCTTTTTCTTGATTTTTTTAGATTCAAAGTAATATAAGGAAGATATAAGATGATTTTTGCCTTTGCTTATTTATTCTTTCGAATTGAGAAACTTATTTTTTATAATATAAAGTAAATTTTAAAAATATAAGTTTTTCCATTTTTTCCCTAATATTATCTTAAATTTACGAAACTTCTTAATAAAACTCTTCCAAAGAAAGTCCTGATTATAGAATCACCAAAACGGAAAATTTGCAACAAATAAAACTTTTCCAAATTAAAAATTTTTTAAATAGAATAAAACTAATGAAATTGTCTTAGCGGCTATATCAAATTATTCAAAAATCAGTAAATTCTAAATAACCGAAATTTTAAATGCCCAAACAAATTTTAATATTCGTATTTCTCTATTTTTGTTGTTTTGAAAAGAACTTTTGAAATTTTTAATTTTATTAATCGGAAATTTACGAAATTGTCTAATTACTTGCATTTGAAATTTTAAAATTTGGAACATCCTGGTTATAAAGTTAAAGGATTTTTTTAAATTCACAATTATATTTTATATATTTTTCAATTTTCGGGATTTTTATTTTTCAGCCAAATTTAAAAAAAAAAATTCAGTTACTATTTTTAAAAAATGTACGCTATTTTGGTCGTTTTCAAAAAACTTTTAGTTTCTTTATAGGATTTAAGAGTGTATATTATAAAACTTTTCCGAAAAAAAGTCTTGGTTATAGAATCACCAAAACGGAAAATTTGCAACAAATAAAAATTTTCTAAATTATAAATTTAAAAAATAGAATAAAACTAATAAAATTTTCTTAGTAGCAAAATCAAAATATTAAAAAATCTGTAAATTCCAAATAACCGAAGTTTTAAATGCCCCAAAAAAATGTATTTAATATTCGTATTTCGCTATTTTTATTGTTTGAAAAGCACTTTTAAATTTTTTAATTTTATCAATCGGAAATTCACGGAATTGTCTAATTGCTTGGAATTAAAAATTAAAAATTTTGAACATCCTGGTTTTAAAGTTTTAGGATTTTTTTAAATTCACAATTATATTTTATATATTTTTCAACATTCGGGATTTTTATTTTTCAGCCAAATTTTTTTTTTTTTTAGAAAATTCAAAATGGCAGATTTTGAGACAAAATTTTAAAGAAAATAGTAACGTTTTTTGGGAGGGTGGGGGTATAAATGTAAAGAATATTAGATTAAGAAACTGATAAAGTGACTTGTTTTTAAAATTTTCATATTTTGTAAATTTTTAATCCATTATCTTTTTAATTTTTTTAATGAAACTAAAACAATATATTCACGAGGCTTAGATCAATTTTCAAGTCCATAAAAATGTCTAAATAGTGAACATAATTAAAATATTTTTTAAAAAAGCGTTTTCGGTACCTAGTTTAAAAAAATATTTTGTCATTAAAATTCTATAAAAAAAATTTTTTAATTTTTCAAATTGAAAAAAATGACAAAACTTTTCTTTTGGGAATATAAAATTTGGATGTTATTGAAAAAAACCTATACATTTATTTTTTTTCAGTGTTGTTTTTAGCACTACCATTTTTGCTATCAGAAGAATCTTTTCATAAAATCAAATTTTGCTCTTTTATGGTACCTTGCATAAAAAAGACTTTATCCACGAGAAGGTAGTGTTTTCCAGAAAATCTTCTGTTCATAAAAACATTTATTTTAAATAATTCACTTTTTCGAAAACTAGTTCTTTTAAAATAAACAGAAATTCTATACATTTTTTTGGAATAACAATAGCATATAGATTACTGTTAAATTATTTATTAAATTATATCTAAAGCTTTTGAGAATTCAAATTGAAGATTAAAAACTTAATTAGGAAAAAGTAACGCCAAGGCATTACTTTTCATTGATATTGTGTCAAACAAAGGTTCTCGAAGAAAAAAAATTTTCCGTAAAAAAGTTACGAACTTGTCGTTATGTCTCGAATCCGAGAAACAATTAAAATATTGAGTCTTATTTCTATAAGTAATATATTATAAAATTTCAAACTTTTTTATAAAGAGTTTGAATTTTCTACGAACAGTCCCTGAAAAGTTCAGACTTACACGTGAAAATACAATTTTTAATTTGGTGATTTGAATTTATATAGTTTATAAATTCATAACTCTGAGGATTCGAACCCTAAAAAAATGCTGACTCGCCACTACACTATGTGTTTGCGCCCCACGTGCAGGAGAGCCTACTTCCTAGTTCCTAGAGATACTACTTCCCGGTTCCTAGAAATTTTAGTTTTTAGTTTTTAGTGATCTTAGTTTCCAATTCCTAATGCTTGTAGTCTCAATATCCTAGAGATCCTAGGCCTCGGTTCCTATCGAACCTTGTTCCCAATTCCTAGAGAATCTAGTTTTAATCTCCTAGAAATCCAAGTTTCCAGTTACTAGCGAACCTAGTTCCCAGACCCTAGAGATTCTAGTTCTCAATTTCTCGTAAACCTAGTTCCCAGAACTTAGTGACTACAGTTAGCAGTTTTTGAAAATCCTAATTCCTAGTTCTTAAATAACCCAGTTCGCAGTTCCTGTAGTTCCTGGTCCAAAGTACTTGAGAAATCCTAGTTCTCAGTTCCTAGATTTATCAGGCCGGCTTTTGATTTTTCTTAGAACGAACACACAATCATGTGTGCGGACCACGTATACACGAACCTCATCCGTAGTTCCTTGGAATCCTAGATCCCAGATACTAGAGATGCTAGTTCCCAATTTCTGATATATTTCTCTTTTTTACAAGGATACGACAGCAGTGTGGCAGCTCGAATTTCATAAGATCAGTTCCTTAAAATTACAGACCTTAACATAAAAAGAAAACTTTTTATTTTGCGATTATATTTATATAATTTATATATTCACAACTCTGAGGATTCGAACTCTCAAAAAATTATGACTCGCAACTACACAATCGCGTGTGCGACCCACATGCAGGCGGGCATAGTTCCAAGTTCCTAATGATCCTATTACCCAGTTCTTAGAGAGCCTAGTTGCCAGTTCCTAGAAATGCTAGTTCCTAGTTCACAACGAAACGAATTTTCAATTCCAAGAAATCCTAGTTCTCAAATATTATAAACACGAGTTCCCAGTTCCTAGTGAACCTACTTCCCAGTTCCTACAAATGCTAGTTCCCAGTTCGCAGCGAAACGAATTTTCAATTCCTAGAAATCCTAGTTCTCAAATACTATAAACACTAGTTCCCAGTTCCTAGTGAACCTACTTCCCAGTTCCTAGAAATCCTAGTTTCTCTTAATAGTTTTGTTACTATTGATGAAAAAAAGTAATACACCATTTTTGAATCCATCAATATTTGAGACATTTCACTTTTACTCGAGAATACGGCAGCAAGGATGATAGCTCGAATTTTGTACGACCCTTAAAAATTCAGAATTAAATTTATGGAATTTATAATTTTGCAACTCTGCGTTTTAGAACCCTCGAAGTTCCCAGAAATACTAGTTCAGGGATCCTAGATATGTTAGTTCAAAATTCCTAGCGAACCTAATTTTCAGTTCAAAAATCCTAGTTCCCAGATATTAGAAATCCTATTTTCCAATGCCTGCAGATCCTGATTCTTAGTTCATAGTAATCCTAGTTCCCAGAGCTTAGTGACCCTTGTCCCCAGTTCCTAGAGATCCTGGTTCCCAGTTCCTAGAGGTCCTGTTTCCCAATTCCTGGAAATCCTAGTTCTCGTACCTTAGTAATCCTAGTTCCCAGTTCCTATAAAACCTACTTATATCTCCCGGAAATCCTAATTCCTAGAAATCCTAATTTTCCGTTCCTAGAAATCCTGTTTCCCAGATCTTAGAGATCTTATTTGCCAATTTCTAGAAAACCTAGTTTCCAGTTCCTGAAAAGCCTACTTTAGAGTTCCTAGAAATTCTAGTTATTAGTCCCTGGAAATTCTAGTTTCCAGAACTTGGAGTTCCTAGTTCCCATTTCCCACCAAACCTAGTTTCCAGTTCCTAAAAATTCTAGTTCCCAGATGCTAGAAATTGTAGTTCCCGTTTCCTAGCAATTCTAATTTCCAGTTCCTATAAATTCTAGTTCCAAGGTCTTAGATAGCATAGCTCCAAGTTTCTAGAAAACGTAGTTTCCAATTCCTAAAAATCCTAGTTCCCAGATCCTAGAAATGCTAGTTCCCAGTTCCTAGCAAACCTAATTTCCCGGTCCTAGAGTTCCTAGTTCCTAGTTATCCTAGTTATAAGTTCCAAAAGAGTATATTTCCCAGTTCGTGTATTCATCAGGCCAGATTGTGAGTTTTTTGAAAATTGTTTTTCAATCATTCGTAACATTTTTTATTCCTGTGATAAACATATTTACCAATTTCAAACTTTTCAAAGAATAGCTTGAATTTTCTAAAAAAAACAGTTCCTAAAAATCTCTATCTCTATTGATCTAAAAATCCTGTTACCAAGTTCCCAATCTTAGTTCCCAATTCCTAGAGACCCTAGTTCATAGTACCTAGAGATCCTCGTTTCCAGTTCCTAGAAATCCTAGTTCCCAGTTCCTAGCAAACCTAATTTCTAGCTCCTAGAGTTCCCAGTTACTATTTATCTTAGTTCTCAGTTCCAAGAGAGTCTAGTTCCCAGTTCGTGTATTCATCAAAACAGCTTGAAAGTTTTTTGAAAATTTTTTTTCAATTATTCGTAACACTTTTTATTTCTGTGATAAATATATTTACTAATTTCAAACTTTTTAAAGATCTGAAAACAGTTCCGAAAAATCTCTAGATCTGTAGATCTAGAAATCCTGTTACCTAGTTCCTCGAAATCCTTATTCCCAATTCCTAGAGACGCTAGTTCATAGTACCTGGAGATCCTAGTTCTTAATTCCAGAAATGCTCATTTCCAATTCCTATAAATCCTAGTTCCAAGGTCCTAGAGGTCATAGCTCCCAGTTTCTAGCAAACCTAGTTTCCAGTTCCTAAAAATCCTAGTTCCCAAATCCTAGAAATGCTAGTTTCCAGTTCCTAGCAAATCTGATTTCTAGCTCCTAGAGTTCCCAGTTACTATTTATCTTCATTCTCAGTTCCAAGAAAGTCTAGTTCCCAGTTCGTGTATTCATCAAAACAGCTTGAGAGTTTTTTGAAAATTTTTTTTCAATCATTCGTAACATTTTTTATTTCTGTGACGAATATATTTACTAATTTCAAACTTTTCTAAGAATAGCTCGGATTACAAAAAAAGCAGTTCCTAAAAATCTCTAGATATATTGATCTAGAGATCCTGTTACCCAGTTCCTCGAAATCCTAGTTCCCAATTCCTAGAGACCCTAGTTCATAGTACCAGAGATCCTAGTTCTTGATTCCTAGAAACCCTAGTTTCCAGTTCCTAGAGAGCCTAGTTCCCACTTCCTTAATACCGTAGTTTTCATTTCCTATAAAGATTTTAAGTTTTCTGAAACGTTTTTCCCAATATTTTTGTATTTTTTAACTAAAAAGAAAGTGGTGAAACACTTCTTTACCTTATCAACATCAGATACATTTCTCTTATATTCGAGACCTAACTATTTGATCCTGACTTTTTTTACGGATAAATTTTTTCAGTTTATTTGAGTTTAATGCAGTTTTTTTAATCAGATTTGGCTAAAATATTCTACTTTTTCAGGAAAAGGAAAGGCGAATGAAAAAGAAAAGGCAACAGGAGGAACTAACTCAGCAACAGCAACAGATCCAATTGCAAGAGCCATTTTATGTCCGGGCAAATGCCTCGACCTTTCCTAGTGTGGAGATTAAGGCTAGTCCCAAGGACGAGGTCTCGAGTCTGGGGTCAGGTGACAGACCCAATGTTACAATTCTTGCACCAATCAGCATTTGCCTTGGTGCAATGTTGTGCTATATAATAGCCGGGGCCTTCACTATCCACAAACTGGAAGGCTGGACTTTAGTTGGTTAGTTCAATTCTTTTCTCTATTAATTAGGGCTCATCCATAAATTACGTTACAAATTTTAGGATATTTTTACCCCACCACCCTTTTGTAAGTAACGAAGGCGTTTAATATACAATCAACTCTCGATATAAGACCACCCCGGTTTATGATATTCCTAGAACTGATTGACTCTGTAGTTTCATGATGAGAAGAGCTGCGGAACCGAAATAAGAGAATACGCGTTAGTTGCATCAGGTTGCGTCATGCGTCCATATACAACAGAAATGGATCATGCGGTCCTGCCAGTTCACGTTTGGATTCCTTCGATTTAGGAGCAACCCTGAGGCAAGCTATGTCAAAAACCGGCCTTATATCGGGAGTTGAGTGCATATGAATTTCACGTTTATTCTGCGTTTTTTCGCGTTTCTAGATTTATTATCTAGTGTGTAGCATTTTTGCCGTCAAAAATAAGACTTCGAAAAAAAAGTTGAGCTTTCAATAAGGTAATTAAATTTTTAACGAAATTTGAGTTTTTAATACAGTTTAATTCATTTCTCTAACACAAAAGATGAATTCTCAATTAAAGATTTAATATTTTGTATTTCACTGGAAACAGATTTTAATTTTACATAAAAAAGACAGAAAGATGACTTTTCTACCAGAAATGATAAATTTTGAACCCAAAGAACGAATTTTTGCGAAAAAAACTCCAAAAAATAGTTGAATTTTAAACCCACAAATATAAATTTTCAACTGGAATGTAATTTTTAACCAAAAGAAATGAATTATTTACCAAACAGTTGAATATTTGAATAAAAAATATAAGTTTTCAACCAAAAATGGAATAGTTAAATTTTCAGTGGAAAAATTAAAAAAAAATAATAATAATAATTTTCTATCAGTTAAGGTGAACTATAAAAAACAAATTTTGAATAAAACAGTTGAATTGGCAGTCAAAAAGATGAATTTTCCAAAATACAAGATTAATTTTTTACCAAAAAGATAAATTTTCTAAAAAAATTAATCAATGTTTTCATTACACAATTTTATTTTTCACCCGAAACCAAATTGTTGATTTTTCTACCAAAATATTTTCCTTTTCAACCAAACAAGTCAATTTTCAAATAAAGAAAAAAGTTTTAACAAGAAATTGAATAACCAAATTTTTAGTTTAACAAATTAATTTTTAACACAAAAAAATGAATTTTATACCAGTTGAATTTAAGCAATAAAGACAGTTTTTAAACTAAATAATTGAAACAAACAGAAGATTAATTTCCTACCCAAAAAAAACGAAATTTTAACAAAAAAGATGAATTTTCTACATAACAGTTTATTTTTTAACAAATTAATTTTAATTTTTAACTAAAAATATGAGTTTTTAGACAATAATAGAATAGTCAAATTTTAAATTTAAAAAAAATTCGAACAAAAAATATATTTCTTTTAGTCAGATCTTAAAAAAAGGAAAATTTTTAACAAAATATTTGAGTCCACGGCCAAACAAATGAATTTTCTAAAAATAATGTTAATTTTTCATCCAAAAAGAAGAATTTTAGTTAAAAATATTATTTTTTAACTGAAAAAAATCTGCTATTAGTTAACTTTATTTAAAAAATACACATTTTTTACAAATTAGTTGAATTTACACACACAAAAAAAAGGATTTTTTACAAAATAGCTGAATATTTATCCTAAAAGAAGAATTTTTAAGAAACAAAGTTCATTTTCGAATCAAAAAGACGAATTTACAACAAATTAGATGAATTTTTCACAAAACAATTTAAATTGTTTATCCGCTACCAAAAAGTTTAATTTTCTGATAAACAGGTTAATTTTCAACATTATACATGCATTAAATTCATTAAATATTTAAAAAGTCAACAATTTGTTTCAAAAAATTATTTATTATGTAGAATATTCTTCTTTTTTTGTAGAACATTAATTTTATTATCAACATTCAGCTATAAATGGTCGGTGACCTAAAAATTTAGTTAAAGATCCGTTTCTTGATTTATCTGTTTAATTTAAAATTTAACTATTTATTTAAGAAATCATTTTTTTAAATTTTAATTCAAATTTTGTCGTTACAAATAAGGATATTATTTGTTTGAAATATTAATCACTTTTCCTTGAGAATTTATATTTTGCTTGAAAATTGAACTATTTTGGTAAAAATTGGTGTGTCATTTGATTACAAATAATAATCCTTTCAACTAAAAATTTAACTAACCCAGTTTTTGTTGAAAATTGACTTTTTTAGATAAAAATTTAACTAATTAGTTTGAAAAAAATCAGTTTTATAGTTAAAAATTCATCTTTTTTTTAGAAAATTAAGTTTTTTGATAAAAAATAAACTAAAATAATTAATCGAAGGCCTAACTATTTAGTTCAGAATTCATTTTTTGTTTATTTCATTTGTTTGGTTGAAAATGAAATTATTACAATTTGAATAATTTTCGTTCGAAATTCATGTTTTTGTTAGAAAATTATGCCTTTTAGATAAAATATTAACTTCTTGGCTAAAAAAAACATTTATTTTGGTAAAAAATCATCTTTTTGGTAGAAAATTCGTGTATATTTTTAATTTTCATCTTCTTTGGTAGAAAATTAATTTTTTAATGAAAATTCAATCTAAATAATGAGATGCAAACCTGACTATTTAGTTTTAAATTAATTTTTTAAATTGATCTATTTAATTTATAATTAAACTATTTGTTTGAAAATTAATTTTTTTTAATTTAAATTTTATAATTTTTTGGTTGAAAATTGTACTACTTTTGTAAAAATTTTGTTTTTCATTAGATTAAAAATAATCGTTTAAACTGAAAATTTAACTAAATTAGTTTTTGTTAAAAATTGATGTCTTTAAGATAAAAATTCAATCACTTAACTGAAAAATTTATTTATTTTGTTAAAAATTCGTCTTTTTGCTAGAAAATTTGTGACTTAAATAATTAGCTGAAAACATAACTATTTATTTCTCAATTAATTTTTTAATTTATCTGTTTGATTGTTAATTTAACTATTTGTTTAAAAATTATTTTTTTAACTTTAATTTAAATTTTATAATTACAAACTGAAATACTTTTTGTTCGAAATATCAATTTTTACATTTTTCTTTGAGAATTTATCTTTGGTTTGAAAATTGAACTATTTTGATAAAAATTTGTTCTTCATTTGATTCAAAATTATCATTTAAACTAAAAATTTAACTAAACCAATTTTTGTTGAAAATTAGTATCTTAAAGATAAAAATTCAACTACTTGTCTAAAAATTAATTTATTTTGTTAAAAATTCGTCTTTTTTGGTAGAAAATTCATGTATTGTTTTAATTTTTGTCTTTTTTGATAGAAAATTTATTTTTAAATGAAAATTAACCCAAAATAATTAGATGCAAACCTACTTTTTTAGTTTAAAATAATTTTTTTAATTGATATATTCAATTAAAAATTAAACTATTTGTTTAAAAATTCATTTTTTTATTAAAATTTAAATTTTATAATTACAAATTGAAATATTTTTCGTTTAAAATATCAATGTTTACATTTTTCGTTGAGATTTCATCCTTTGATTGAAATGTGAACTATTTTAGTAAAAAAAATTTTTCATTAGATTCAAAGTAATCGTTTAAACTGAAAATTTAACTAAACAGTTTTTGTTGAAAATTGATGTCTTTCAGATAAAAATTGAACCATTTGGCTAAAAAATTTATTTATTTTGTTAAAACTTCGTCTTTTTGGTAGAAATTTTGTGTATTTTATTAATTTTCGTCTTTTTAGGTAAAAAAAAAATTTTTTTGTGAAAATTCAACCAAAATAATTAGTTGAAAACCTAACTATTTAGTTAAAAATTCATTTTTCTTTAATTTATCTGTTGAATTGAAATTTAAACTATTTGCTTAAAATTTTATTTTTCAACTTTTATTTAAATTTTGTGATTAAAAACAGAAATATTTTTTGTTTGGAATATCAATTTTTACATTTTTCTTTGGAAATTTATCTTTGGGTTGAAAATTTAACTATTTTGGGAAAAATTTGTTCTTCATTTGATTAAAAATGATCATTTGAAATTAAAATTTAAATCACACATTTTTCTTGAAAATTGACGTTTTTCATTTAAAAATTCAGCTACTTGTTTAAAAAATTAATTTTTCCTGTTAAAACTTGTATTTTGCTAGAAAATTCGCTTATTTTTTTTATTCTCGTCTTTATGGTAGAAAATTATTTTTCTTGGATGAAAATTCAACTAAAATAATTATCCGAAGTTCGAAATTTTTTAATTTATATATATGCACGAGTAAGGAAATTAAAAAATAATATATTTAGAATTTTGGGAAAAATTTGTTCTTCATTTGATTAAAAATGATCATTTGAAATTAAAATTTAAATCACCCATTTTTGTTGAAAATTGACGTTTTTTATTTAAAAATTCAGCTACTTGTTTAAAAAATTAATTTTTCCTGT
>JAAAKG020136615.1:0-13143 GCA_010014905.2 Druon quercuslanigerum
CCACATCCTTTTATTTTTCTAACAGTGAAATATTATTTCTTAGCATGTTTTTCGCACCGCTAAACATTAAAATAATACATTGTAGAAATAAAAGTCTCATTTCATGAGTAAAAAATAAGTAAATAATCATTTTTGCAATAACAAAGAATATGAAAATTTGAATTACAGATAAAAAAATGCTTTATTTCATGTTTTTCAAATCTTTGGACACTAGAATAAATTCTAGAAATAAAAGTCTTCTTGTACGGCTTGAAAATAAATAAATGACCATTTTGTCAATCACAAATATTATAAAAATTTAAATTTTAGATAAAAAATTGCTTCTTTCAGTGTTTCACGATACAAGCGAGTCTCCAAAAGGGCCCACCAAAAAATGCACAAAAGAAAGTAACCTCTGAGGACGATGCCGATTTCGATTTTTGCATCATTTGTCTCGGACCAATGTCCGTGAAATTGACCAAAAATAATTCGATCGCTTGCATCGATTGCGGAAGAGATGTGCACTGGAAGTGCGCGAAAATAACAAAAAGTTATTTTTTATGTCAAAATTGCGACTCAGATTAAATTAATTTGCTGAGTTTTTCATCGTGAATATGTCAAAATGTATAAAAAAAACAATAAAATGTTGCATACCATTCCAGTGGTGGTCCAACTCTGACTGCAATGGCCCAAATCTGAGTACTTATTTATTTAATTTTTTTTTCGTCAGTAACTTTTTTTCCCGACATAGCAGCAAGTCGCCATAAATATATGTTACAGATAAGGGTTTGAACTTCCGGTTAAAAAAAAATATTTAGGAATATTCAAATTTTTGAAAAAGATACAGAGAATAATCAAAAAGTGGCCCAACTCTAACGACATTCCCCTATAATTAACCGAAAAAAATTAATATACTCTTGGAATTTTACGTTACTTTTACTGAAAATTACGAAAAAATTTCGGATTTCGAAGCAAATGCTTTTTTCTATGTTGAAAATTCAACTTTCTGGTAGAAAATCAACTATTTTGTTAAAATCGTCATTTTTTTGTTTAAAATGCATATATTATCGTGGGAAAGTTATACTTCTTGGTAAAAATATATATTTCTTGTTTGAAAAGAAACTATTTTGGTAAAAATTCAGGTGTCTTCGGAAAAAATTGTAATTTGCTTGATCTTTTTACCATTTGAATAAACATTTAACTACTTTTTGGAGAAAATCTTCTCTTTTATTGGAAAGTTTATCTAGTTGTTTGGTAATACAACTGTTATGTTGATTGTTTTTTAGTTGAAAATTCGCATTTTTGTGTTGAAAATGTATATCTTTGGGTAGAAAATCTTTTTACATTCTCATCTAGAGAAGGTATTAGATTTGTATAAAATTTTACCCCCCCCCCCCTCGGTTTTTGTCAAATGTCCATGTTTTGAGACCCTCTGAACCCGAAAAACAGGTTTTTACGAATGTGTCTGTCTGTATGTCTGTATGCCTGTATGTAGGTCTGTATGTATGTATGTCTGGCTTTCTTTGCACACCCTACAAGATTGTCTTAACGTCTTTCTGAATTTTTTTGAAAAATCGAAAATTTACATTTTTATTGCACAAAAAATAATGAAAAATCAAAAATTCCATTTTACGGACAAACTATGCAAATTATGATTGGACAAAAATTGTGCACTCAAAAAAGATCGACAAATTTTCTATGGGCCAATTTTTGAAATAATACATTTTAAATATTTGGAAATAACATTTTGAAGCTTCTTAAAGATTCTGAATGTATTCGTGACCATAAAAAAATGTCCTAATATTCCTTGGAAAATTTAAACTGATTTTTTATTCTGAAAAATTAAGTTTAAGAGAAAATTCACAACGATTTTAAAACATCCAATTATTTCCTACAATTTCAAAAAAGAATGTGAACGATTTGAAAGCCAATTTTTTTATTTAGAGTGATTACCAAGTTTTATAACAAATTCGAGAATTATTAAGAGAAATTTAGAAGTTTTAAAAAGATTCAAGATGTTGAAAATAGTTGAAAATATTCCAAAAAAGTTTTAAAAAATGTGTATTTTCAAAAATTTGAAAATTATCATTTTTAAGCTTTATAAGGATTTTGAAAGGTTCCAAGGTGAAGGAGCTTCTATGAACCACGAGGATCAATTTTTTCCACTTTTTGATTTCTCCCTCCCCCAATGTGTTACATGGAAGGCCAATAATTATTTGGAAATTTATTATATGTATATGTTCCAAAAACGACTTAGATACTATTTTCCCCCCTTTTTTATATAGTTGGAAAAAATCTTTCTAATTGTATAATTTATCAGCAAGGCACAGAAATATACGTTAAACTAAAGGAATTTTTTTCTTTATTTGAAATCAAATACAAATTCAGTCATTTGTATATGAAGAACAAAAACGTATAACACGGAACGCAAAGCGCGCTCAAATTTTTGGGTTTCTATATACGATGAACAGAAACGAGCGTGGAGCGCGAGGTTTACATGATTTTTAAATTAAATATCGAGCGCGAGTGTCTTGATGAGATGAGAATGTGTTCATTAAGGTTTTGTAAGGACCTTAAGTAAATTAGTTCTTCTCTTTATGTAAAACTGACGTAATTGAACCAAAAGTATGTATAACGATGAAGCTTACTAAGAGAAGAGCTATTAGCCCGCGAAGCGCGTAATAGCGAGCACACGGAGTCCAAAAATTTAGAGGAATCGCGTGTAAAGCGTGAGGCAAACGTGTTGGAGCGCGTAGCGCGAGATGAATGCCTAATCGAGTGCGAAGCGCGAGATCCAACAGGTGCGCGCCATAGGCGCTCTCAAATTGCGCGAGCGAAGCGAGCCCCGCTTTCGTATTGGATTCAACAGTTTATCAACATTAATTTTAGTTTAAATAATTTATTTAAATGTAACATGCGTATTAAGCCAATTGCTACGTTTACTTTCTGGGGAAGAGGGAGGTCAAAAAAGCCCTAACTTGTTGACACAGTTAATGGATGGCCCAGAAGTGGAAAAATTTTCCGTGTGACAAGAAAGCGGCTTGGTGCCGCCAGGCCTTTAAAAAAAGTACCTTGGTAGCGCCAGGTGGCGCCAGGCCTTGATTACTCCAATGTGAGTAAGGAATTATCTCATAGAGTAATAATTAGCAATGAACTTATTCCCGTTGCTCGAACCGCACGGCTATGGGCTCCTTCAGCCTGACGTAATAGTGGGACACGATAGCCCAGAAACACGAAGCTGCTACCATTGCCATTGAGTTAAGTAGGTTTCTGGAGCAACCGCAAATACGTTTACGTTCGGCGAGAATCTCCGGCCTGCTGAAGGCCTTGCCTTGCCTCAAAATGCGATCCGGAATAGAGGCGACGATAATGGTACATTTTTGTGTTTGCGCGAGATATCTTAGCAAGGGCGAAATTGCGATTGTACCGTGTAAACTGGGCCAAGAGAAACCAACCAACGCAACGTCACGTACATTCACTGTTTTATCGTTTTCGTATTTGTTTCTATATCTGCGTGTTTATTATTAGACAAACGCCTTATGGCCGATCTTAATTTACCGACAATTGCGTGATCATTCGAACAATACCGCAAAATTCTCAATCAAAGCCTTATCACTTGCGTGTTTGAATGTGTAAACTTTTTAACGAAATCGATGCCATTCTTCATTCAAAACAATCTTCATCAAGATTGGCAGAATACGGAAGTATTATTTAAAACAGAGCCGTAACTAGTCCCTTTTGCACCCTGTTCGAATGAATAATTTTGCCCCCCCCCCCCTCCGACTCAGCTACCTAAAAGAACGTAAATAGCGCCACGGGTTAATTTGTCGGAAATTTCTAACGTTGTAATAACAGGTGTCGAAATCATTTGAGAAATTTTAAATAGTCTCATATAATTCAATGGATCATCGTCTATTCAAAAGTGCATGGCGCCATTTTCGATTATTTTCGAACCAGCTTTGTTTTCAGGAAACCCGTATTTATCATTGGTTGGAACTGTCGTTTTATTTCGTGTTTTTAAAAAACCAAGATAACAAACTTCAAGATTCTTGGCTTCTTTCGTCGTTGCTATGGTGATTTTCTAAAAAGTATTCGCTGAGAAAATTCTTCACAGAAATCAATGATGTGTTAGACTCAATGAAGAAATTGTATGGAAAATTTAACTTTTTAAATTAAAAAAGCATCCATCTTAAATGAAAGTTTATCTCTTGGTTTAAAATTTAACTGTTTTGCTGAAAATTCGTATTTTGGCTTAATTTTTTTTCTTTAAAAGCTATATACATCAATCTTTCGTAAATAATTATTATATTATATATAATTTTATTATTATTATATATTTTTATGAGCCGTGAGGACGGCTCATTTAAAATTACTTTTTATACTTTTTTTCACTCTTGGCTAATTTACACTTACAGGTGAACTACTCATTACTGAAAAAAATTTAATTAATTGTTAATTTGTTATAAAAAATGCAGACACTGCAAAAAATTTGAACCAAAATTACGCAAAAACGCCACATCTGTAGAAATTGCTTTCTTGCGGACACCGGGCCTCGGAAAGCAGCCTTGGTGTTCGCAAGAAAGCAGTATCTGCGATAAATTGAATAATTAATAAATCGATACAAACTCATGCTCGAAATAATTACAATATTGACATCTTTTGAAATATAAACGATTGGAAAATAATCAATTTTTTCAAGAATAATAAGAACATGAAAAAGGTTCAATCATTAAAAATAGTTTTTTAAAGTATCTCACTTTCCGACTTATTAGAGACATAAATATCAATAAAAAAGAAAAAAGAGGGAGAAAAAGGGAAAGAGTCAACCAAAAATCAACCTCCCACTCTTTCTCTTTCTCCGTCCTTTTTATACAAATTGGGGACCAACATGTTTCGAGGCCAATTTAGACCTCCTCATCAGGGAGTAATTTATAGGATAAAGTAACGTATAAAACAAAAAGATGATGTAACCTAAAAAGAAAATATTTCAATGGATATTCTCTGAAAAATTATTATTTTTAATATAGTCTATATGTTTATTGAGAAATGATTGTTCAAAAAATGGTTCATTTTTAATTAAAAAATCAACAGTAAATTACTTATATCTGACTAATGACTCTATCCCATACTTTGCTGTATCTTAAGAGATCCTTTTTCAAATTAATGGCTTTATCCCCTTCTCTCTTTATAAATAACATCTCTATAAATTCCCTCTTTTTTGATTTCTCTCATGATAAAGGATCCTAATATCGTTCCAATTGAAGTCATTATCATGTTTAATTTTATGTTTTGAGAGAACAAAGTGATATGTAGGACTTCTATTAAAGTTCTTTTCATGCTCTTCTTTCCTAATTCTAAGTGTCCTTCGTGTTTGCCCTATATTATCTAGCGTATCATATTTATCTTTTCCTAATTTTACCATCGTATTGCTCTTAAAATAAATTCTATATATGGTATGTAAACCTAATCTACCTTACATTGATTTCAGGATATTCAAGATTTTACCAAAAAATGGAATAACAATAGTGTTGAAAGTATTATATTTCTTATTATTTCTCGTAATTTGTTTGTTATTAATGTTTTTCAATAAACACAATAGGATAATGGTTGAGAAACAAAATTTCTCTACATATTTCTTTATTTTTTTCATGAAAAATTGGATTTGACAACTTGAGAGATTTATCAATTCAGTTTTTAACAACTCTTATCTTATTTTGAATAGAATAATTAAAAAGAAAACTAAGTGTTCTTCCTGATCAAATAGTTTTCCCCAATCTGTCATTATCTGTCTTTCATTGTTTTTAATGAAGGTCATATCAAGAAAATGTAATTTTCCTTTAGTTTCAATTTCAACTCTGTATTGTAATCTTGGTTGTATGCTATTAAAAGTATTTAAGAGAGTCTCTACTTTATTCTTATGAACACTAAGTGATGAGACATCAACATATCTGGTATAAAAATCAATATTAAAATCTGTTTGATCAAAAACTTCATTTTCCAAATCTTCCATAACAATTTTAGCTAAAATTGGAGACAAAACAGACCCTATGGGAGTTCCAAACTTATGTTTATAGAAATTATTGTTAAATTTGAAATAGGCAGAATAAAAAACATATTTAATAGCATCTAGAAATTGTTTTTTGGGAATTTTGTGTTAATTTTAATTAATTTCGAACGTTTAATTATAGCATTTTCAACTCTTTTATATGGTATATTTGGGAACATAGCTATTACATTAAAAGACACAAAAATATGATTGACATGTATTAGCATATTTTTAATTAGTTTTCAAAAAAGCATAACTATTCTTTATTGAGTTTTTAGAAGTTTTAATTGATTTTTTAATAATATTGTTTAATAACTCTTCTAATTTTCTAGTTGGAGATCCTATTGTTGAAATAACTGGTCGTAATGGATAATCAGATTTATGTGTTTTAACAAAGCCATAAGCTATAGAAATATGAGTACTCGTTGTATCAATATCACATCGTGCAATATTATTCCCTAAAAATTTTTTAGTTCTTATACTATCTAGGATAGTATAAGACTAATATCGAAGTTGACTAATATCGAAGTATGTATCAGTGAAGACTGCCTGTGGCTACTAATTTAATAATTCAATGAAAAATAAACCCCACTTTAAATTTTGATTCTCCTGTCTAGAATGCGAGTTCATCGGGGGTGCATTAGCGTTTGATGGCGAGATACGCGAAAGAGTTACTGTGCGTTGAGCCTTATCGCGAACTAGTTAAAAGGCGAACCGATCGATAACAAGATTTCATGCTCGGGAACTAAAAGAGCCAATCCTGCGAGCATCGTTGCGATGCACGGACGAGATAGATTTTTATACACGCTTATATACGATATGAAGAACAGGTGTGTGGGTGGTTTAATTGCGTCGACTTATCTACCGATAAACACGCTCTACACTTCGCCATGTGCCATATGGTATATACCGAAAATCGACCTTTTCTATATACGCGATCACGCTTTTTTCAGATCCAAATGATAACTCGACTTTCTCTTTTAATTGCGGTACCGAGCGATCTAATCGATTCCAACACACTTCAAATACCAAAAAGGACGACTGCCTAGACGGGAATCGCGTACCGATATAATTATTATCATCATTTCCCAGGAACCATATCGTGTTAATCAAGTTTTAACTGGGTTTCAATCCCTCAGAGAATTACTTTTTAATATTCACACAAAATGATAGTTCACGACTTATAAATGGTATAGGACACTGCAAGTGTCTTCCAAAGGATTTGTTTTTCAATACAAATTTATCAATAATAAATTTTTTAAATTAAAAAAAATATTTAATTTCAATTATATAATATTTATTTCAAAAACGAAAATCCTAAACTTTGTTTTATTTAAAATACTACAGGGGCCGTACAAAAACTATGTCAGATTACCATGGCGTTGAGGGATGGGAGGGGGGATACGTTATATGCGGGATTAAAACAAAATTTGATATCACACTTGGGAACTATATGGGGGAAACAAATTTAAATGCTTAAAAATTGAAATTTAGTGATTTCATTTTAAAAATAAATCATCTTAATACAGACTACACACTCTTTCCCATATTCCCATCATTACCTCTTTTCCTTAAAATCCCTCATTTGTCCCTGTTTTTGAAAAACTTTTCCTTTTTCTGGAGATTCCGCATAAATGCATACTTAAATATTGGAATCCAAAAAAAAATCTAACAATTTTTGAAAAGTTACAAAAAAAGTTTTAAAAAAAATTAAATACTACGATTTGATTTAAAATACAACTATTTTCTTGAAAATTCTTTTTTTTTTTTTTTGTTAAAACTCCTTTTTTCAAATGAAAGTTTAATTCTTCCTTTTTTATGATAATTGACCGTCTTTAGTTGGAAAATTAACCATTAACTTTTTCATTAATAATTCATCTTGTTTAGTTAAAAATTCAATTAATTGGTTGATAGTTTAAATACTTTGCTAAAATTTAATTTTATTCGTTGAAGACTATTTTCGTTAAAAATTATTTTTTTTAAATTGAATGATTTCATTATTAATTAAAAATTGATCGTTTTTAGTTGAGAATTCCACTAATTTAGTTGAAAACTTATGTAGGTTGTTGCAAATTCAGCTTTTTTGATAGAAAAATAATCGTCTTGATTTAACATTCACCTGCATGATTGCAAGTTTGACTACCCTGTTAAAAATTAATTTTTTTAGTTGAATTTCAATCTCTTTGGTCTAAATGTTATCTGTTTTGTTAAAAGTTGTTTTTCCTTCAGTTGCAAATTAATTTTTTCAAAGTGAAAATTGAAATTTGTAGATTTATGTAAAATACTTGTTAGTGGAAATTAAATCTTCTTGATAGACAATTCAACTTCGTTTTCAAAAGCTAAACTGCTTTGTAATTTGTTTGTTAATTTGGTTGAAAAATCGTTGCCTTTTTTTTGAAAAGTAATTTTTTACTCAAAATTTAACTGATCCTTGTTTTGTTAAAAATTGAAACGTTTTTACCTTAAAAATCAACTATTTGGTTGTAAATTATTTTTTTATCACAAATTCGTCTCTTTGGTTTAAAAATTTATCTCTTTTGGTAAAAATGTTATCTTTTCTGTTTAAAATGCAACTATTTAGTTACAAATTAATCTGTGTTGGCTGGGGAATTAATTATTTTCTTGAAAATTGACCTTATTGGGTTGAACACGACAGTTTTTGATTGAAAATGACAATATTTCTAGTTAAAATATCCACTTTTACATTTTTTTGTTGATACATCATCTTTTTTAACAGGTGTGACTATTTTTTATTTAAAACAACTATTTTTGCTCCGTTAAGGCTGAAAATTCAATTCTTTTGTTGGAAATTCATCTTTTTATTTTAAAAGTCCGTCTCAGTCAGTACAAATTTTTTTTCGTTTAAAAGTGCAATTGTTTGGTTATGAATTAATTTTTTTGGTTTACAATTAAACCGTTTTTTTAAAACTGTAATTTTTTGGTTGAATCCAATTTTTTGTATTTAAAATGAAAAATTTTGTTGGTTAGAATAGAAACTATTCCAGTTTCTGTTACAAATTCATCTTTAATAATTGGTTAAAAGTTTAATTTTTTTCAACATTCTTTTTTTTGTTGAAGATTCTTCATTTTAGTTAAAAATTTGTATTATTTTGTTAAAATAGAACAATTTTGTTGAAATTTTATTTTTGGGATCAAAAACTTAACTCTCTTCTAAAAAATGTCGTCTTTTTGGCTTGAAAAATTAACTATTTCGTTAAAAATGCACCCATTTTTGGTTAAAGTTTAATCTTGGTACTTTCTAAATTCGACCAATTGATTAAAATTTCATTATTTTAGGTTAAAAATTCAACTGTTTGGTAAAAAATTCGACCACTTTGTCCAAAATTTGTCTCTTTTAATCAAAAATTCAAGTATTTAGCTGTAGTTACAATTCTTAGGTTGATATATATTGTTATTTTTTAATGAATATATTATCTTCAAAATTTAAATCTCTAGGTTGTAAAATCAAGCAAGTTGTTAAAAATTCAACTATTTTATTGAAAATTTAATCACTTTATTGAAAAATCAACTGTTTGGATAAAAAGTCGTCTTTGTGGATTGAAAATTCATCTTTTTAGATTGAACAATTGATCTTCTTGAATAGAAAAGTTCGAGGTTAAAAAGTAAAATATCTCATAAAAAATTGTGTTGTTGACCTCAAGATTCGACTATTTAGTTATAAATGCTATAAAAGTGTTCAAAACAGCGTGACGTAGTTTTTGAATCATCTCTTATAGATAATTTAAACGAATTAATAGTAATGATCTTAATTTTAACTTCAACTTGTTTCACCAAGAAAATAATAGTTTCATCTCCAAACCCTGAAGAATCCGTATTTAATTAAAATTTAATGTGAATTTTAACTCTTTATAATGAAAAGGGTTGCAAATAAAAGGATTTACCTTCTAGATGATTTTTTTTCAAGAACCGGTCAATGAGATGATCACAGTGGTCATTAGAAGTGTTTTGAAGTATAAAAAGTAGCCGGACTTTGAAGCAAAGGCCGAAAGCTCCTGCTTGTTACTCAGTTCCTCCTGTTATTTTCTCGCTCTCATTAGCGTCAGCTTAAGTTAAGCGTCTCGGCTCTTTTCCGATTCTTTTATCATTATGTTCACTTGTACAAGGAAAGTTCCTCTCTTATATTTTTGTTAGTAAACATTTTAATTCAAGGTTGTTTTTGCTTCCTCATAGAAGAAACTCTGTGATTGTGAAAATAAAAAAAAATGTATTTCGTTTAATTAAACATTCCTCAATAAAAAAAATGTCAGGTACATAATTTAAAGTTTATGCAAAAATAGAAAAGATTCGTTCATTTGGTACGAATTGATTGAAATCGACTGAATGTATAGCCGAATAAATATTCTCTAATAGTAAAACAGTTATGGTCATTTGTAATAATTAAACAAAAGGTTTTCATACTTAAACTATTTTTATTAACACAATCAAAAATTGATGCAAAAACGGAAAAGGTTTTTTGATTCGAGATAAGTAGATTGATCTATAAACTTGAATAATGGAATTGAAAAGTAGGGAAATTATGGAAATTTACATAATTTGAAAATTTTTGAACAGAAATACATTTTTGATTAACATAACTCGGAGTTCATACAAGAATAGAAAAGACTCCTACATTCAAGAAGTTTTGATTGGCCTGGTTTTATTTTGTTATTTTGACTTCCTCTGTGAGGAAGCAAACATATTTGCTAATTAATCATAGTGGAGAAGCAAAGTGCTGGTCAAATGCGCACCATGAAATTGTAAATACAAATAAATTGAAACAGCTAAGGTTGAATTCACAGTTAGTTTCTAATATTTCTGAACCATGAATTTACCATGACCAACCAGAATATTGAAGTCTTATTAATTCTCACATGTAATTTGAAAATATTTGTTTTTAATAAATAAGATATAATTATAATGCCAGTTATAACAGTTTATTAAACGTAGATATTTTCTTAGTTTCTAAGCAATATTTCTGTGTTATTGATCGTTTGATAAGGAAATACATTTTATCTGATACGTTAAAGCAAGGTGCTAGCTTGCAAATATTGGCCCTGTCACCCTTATCTTACTAAGCCTTAGTAACCATATGCGATACTGTCACCCTTATTTTCGTGTAATAATTACTTTGTGCTTGTAGTTATTTAGAAAGAAACCAGAAATAATTTATATTAATTTTTCTTTTCAAAAAATGTTTGCTTTTGTTTTTTCATTATTTTATTATGATTTGATATTGGTACAGCCAAAAAATTTGAATTATGGAAAACTTGACAGTAATTATAAATTTTTAAACAAATTTCAAACTTATACAACAGTCATTTCACCCATAAAACTATAAAAGAAACTTCTACTCAGACTGCGTCGGTAATTTTTACTTGGTAACTTTATGTCAATAAGAATTTAAATTTCAAATACATATATATTTTGATATTCATTTAATTCTCTAGTTTAAATCAAAAGTCACTTCACTCATAACATTATCAAAAGTTTGTTAATTTGATGCGTGGATAATTTTTTGTTGTTAATAATTTAAATTTAATAACGTACATAAAATTAAACCATTTCAATTTTATGTAAAGTGTAGAAACATTTAAGTATAAAATGAAATAATATTAAATTGATAATATATAAATTTGGGATCAATTTTAGATCCTTGAAACTTTACCACAAAATGAGTTATTATTTAAAGTTATTATTTTGGCAAATAAGATTTTCTAAGTAAATATATTTGACGTTTTACTACGGTTCTTTATTCTGTTTTTCTGTTAATATGTTTTTTAATTTTTTATTACTTATGATAGTTGGAATAAAGAAGAAGCCCTCAACCTTATTGACATCTGATTTTACTTTCAGCAAAAATACCTGAATTGATCAAATCTATTAAAATTACAGTTTTTCAATTTTCAAGAAGGCATGGAGTTCTTTACCTTCTTCCTTTGTCAGAATGATCTCAAATAGTTTAACACTGTTTTGCTTTTTCCCTTTTTGAAACTTTCAAAATTTAGCTATCAAAATCAAATTATTTAAAACTAGAATTATTTAATATTAAACAACTTTAAATGAAAAGCATATGACTCTAAATGTTGTTAACCGTTTTATCTTTTTTCGCACGTTAGAGTTAGGATATTCGCGTAGCATGCAAGAATGAACAATGAAGCGAATTTCAATTTCTTGTTACATGCGTGATTCTGTTACTTACGATTTCCTGTCAACAGATGGGTTCGTCGATAACTCGATAATGTACCACCGCAGTTCTAATCTCACTGTGGGGCTGAATAATTGTATATGAAAAGTTCGAGGAACCCAAAGTTACAAGTGGGAAATTGTTGTAAATGGTGCCTATAATCAATTTTTCATGAACTTAAAATGATCCCCTGAGCCGTTTTCTTTATTCGTGAAAAATTCATAAAAATTGCTATGTATAATGACTTAAACGCTAAATAAGCTGATACAACCATATGCTACGAGCTTGAAAAAGTATATAAGTAAGTTAAAGTACTTGGAAACTATTTCTAAAACGGTATGTTAATGCTTATTCTTCTTTACTACTTATCGATAATGTAATTATTTACTTTATTGCTCGCTAATAATAATAATCTTTAAACAGTTAAATAATGAACAAAATGACGTTCCAACGCACTATAGGTTTGTTTACATAAAACTAAATGCATATTTCTTTGTTTACATCAAATGTCTGCAATGGTATGTATATTTACTTGCCTACGCATAACTATATACATTCTTCTATTTCATAATACGAAACGAAAATAATCTTTTCAACTATTTCAATATCATTCTGTGGTCCAATATTTTCGAGTTGTATGTATTGTTATTTATAATATTGTCAGTTTGTATCTCGTACTGTTAATTAGTAGATACAAAATAAAACCAGTACCTTAAATCAAAGTGCGTGCGATGTCGCACAGTGATTGTCGTTTAAAATTGATTGATTAAACGAACTTACCTGTAAGTGAAGATCTATCAAAATTGTATGAAGCGCCTCTTCCGAATAGATCACAAGTAGTACCCCTAACTTTCACTGGATTCGCCACAATATTCAAAGCTTCTAAAAAGTACGCCAGTGCCGCTACCGTCGCTCGTCCACGCCTCCAAATCCT
>JAAAKG020136617.1:0-13143 GCA_010014905.2 Druon quercuslanigerum
ATTTAAAGTTTTTAAAATTATAGTTAGAATTTAAAATATCAATAAATAAATAAAAATTTTATTCAGAAATATATTTTTTTAAATTATGGTTATTTTAAAGTCATACAATAATTTATGTTAAAAAATTCAATGAAAATTCAACTATTTGTTTGTGTAAATTCGTCTTTTTTATTTAAAAAAATTATTTCTTTGAGCAGAAATTTAACCCTTTTTGGATAAAATTTAAACTATTTGGTTAAAAATTAGTCTTCTTTGTTTAATGATTGATTTTTTTTTATTAAAAGGTTTATCTCTTTGGTCAAAAATTTAACTCTGCTGAAAATGCGTTTTTTGTTGTTTAAAATTCAATAGTTTGAATGAATTCAACAAAATGAACGAAAATGAATTAAATGTTTAACAAATTTTAATTTTCAATCCAAAAATATAAATTTTTAACTTAAATGATGAATTTTCGACCAAAAAGATGAATTTTTAAAAAAGAAACAAAATTTTCAACAACGTTCATTGTGAGAATATAACGTTTTAACGAAACAGTTAACTTTTTACAAAACAGTTGAATTTAACAAAAAAATTAATTTTTAACAAAGTGATTTAACTTTCTACTAAGTAGTTGAATTTTTGACCAAACAAGATAACTTCTTCACAAAATAGTTGTATTTTTACAAAATAAATTCATTTTCAAATAAATTTAAAAAAAATTTATCATAGGGAAAGTTGAGTAAAAATAAAAATTTAAATTTTTGTAAATTTTATGTGTATGAAAAAATTTACATTCAATTATTTGTTAATAATGTTTATGGACTCTATTGTTAATTTTTAAATTCCTGAAGCTGTCGAAAAAAAGATTAGGTTTAAAAAATTTTTTGGATGCTCTTTTTAATAAACTGAGGAAACATTTACATATTTTTGAGTTTTAAACAAAATTTTTTTCTTATTTTTACGAATCCTGTCTAAACGGATTTTTAAGAATCTTGTGTAAAAATTGTTTATTAAAAATAGCTTATTAAAAAGAACATAAAAAAATAAAAAATATATTATTCAGGCACAAATTAACTAAATGGCATTTTCCATCACTTTTTTAAATATTATGTTTTAATGAGAACATTTTTTCCTCACATTTTTTCTAAAATTATTTAAATTGTCTAAAGTTATTAACTTCCTTAAACTTTACTAAAAATAAAATAGAAAGATTTTTTTATTTTCGCGTGAAGCCGAAATTTTTTTTTCTTAGTATTATTACCAGTGAAACAATATATTATTGATTTAACATGGACTTAAATTATAATTCACATATTATTATAAATTCAAAAATTAATAAAAAATATAAATGCTCGTTTAAGAAAAATAATATGACTAAAAAGATAATCTGTAGCCAAAAATTCAATTGTTTTGTTAAAAATTCGTCCTTTTGGATCGAAAAATTCATTTTTATGGTAGAATAGATATATTTTTTTTAGTTTAAAATTCATCTTTTTGGCTTGAAGTTTTTACTATTTGGTTAAAAGTTAAACTGTCTTCTTAGAAATTAATTTTTTTTCATATTAAATTCAACAAGGTATCTACATTAATTTTATTTAAATAAATACAATTTTTACACGAGAGAAATGAATTAAGTGCCATAAAATACAATAAATTACTGTTTGGAAGAGACTTAAAGGAACCGAAATATTTTTTAATTTTTTTGTTTTCCCAAAATTCGTATAGTTTACTTTCCAAAAGTAAAAGAAAAAAATATAAAATATAATGGGGAAAAAATTCTAAGAATATTTTTATCTCTTCTGCGTATTACCTTCGCAAAGAAAAATATTGCAACATTATAATTTTTTTCATAATTTCTATATGAAAGAGATAATTGTATAGAGATTGAGAGAGGAAATCTTGATTACAGACGGAAATGTGAGGCTGACGGGAAGGAGGTGAAAGCAGAACTGACGGCGCAACGCAATATGTTCCCTAGCGCTCAAATTAAAATGAGGTATGTGCTCAGCTATATTAACAAATATTTCCTACACTAATACCCCCCCTCTCCTTTTTTAAAAATCATTTTTAATTGCTCAGAAATTCAAGAAATCAAAGAATTAAATCAAATTTATAATTAAATAATTAAATTAAATAATTTACAGAAGAAAATAAAGAAAATAATTATTTTTAAGAATTTTTTTGAAATATTTCCTTCAGGCATGAGTCAATATTATGATTTTAGTAAGTTATTAATTAAAGGGTGAAAATACAGAAGTAGATAAATAAAAAATAATAATAATTTTTGGCTTAAAAATGAAATAGTCACTATTCCAAGACATTACATTTCTTAATATGGATAAATAAAATGCCGAAAAAATCAAAACAAATCTAAAACATTTATTAAAAAAAAATAAATAAAATTACGATTATTTGAAAAAAATATTTGGATGATTTACTCAATTTAGTTTCATGATTTACTCAATAAAAAAAACATGATTATTGAACATTTTCAAACAAAAAAAATTGAATTTGGAAATTTAAAAACGGAACAGAAGATATCAAGGGACGCCTGAAAAATTTCATAAAATAAAATTGCCGCAAAAATAAATATTCAAAATAAAAAATTCCTAAAATTAGAAAATTTCCGTTAATTAAAAATTCACGAATTCGAAAATAGCCGAAATAAAATTGCCCCCATTATAAAATATCCGACACAATAAAATTGCCGAGGCAAGAAAATATTCTGAATTTCTGAAAATCCGAGAATTGTTTGAGTTTCCTAAATTTTCTGAAATCCCAGAATTCCCTCGACTTTTTTGATTCATTCAATTTTACGAATTTAATAAATTCCTTACTTATTCTGAAATCTCTGAAATTATTTGAATTCCTGGATTATTCCAATTTCCGTGAATTCTCGAAATACCTAAAATACTCTGAAATTCCTGGAATTCTCTGATTTTCCCAAAATCGTTAATTTTCACTTGATGATTTGACTTGAACACCTTGAATTTTTCGATTTTTTTAATATCCTGAATCCCTTAAATATTCGGAATTCTCTAAATTCCTAGATGTCTATCAAATAGTTAAGTATTCTGAATTCCTGAAATTCTTTCAATTTTATTTATTTATTTATTTTTTATTATTTTATTTATTTATTGTATTCTGTAGTCCTGAAATTCCTATAATTTTCTGAGTTCTCTGAAATTCTTTGATTCCTTTAATTTAATGAATTTAATTTATTTATTTATTTCTCTGAAATCCCTGAAATTCTTTGAATTCCTTGAATATAAAATCTTTCAAATCCTTGAATATTTATGGATTAATCTAAATTCCCTGAATTTTTTGAGCTCCTTGAATATTTTTAATTCCTGGAATTTCTTTAATACCCTGGATTCCTTGAATATTCGGAATTCTGTGGATCCCTAGACTTCTGGGAAATGTTTGAATATTCTGAATTCCTCAAATTCTTGGAATTCTACCAATCTCCTGAATTCCTTCACTATTATGAATTCCTGAAATTCAGAGAATTTTTCAAGTTCCTTGAATTTTTTGAATATCCTGAATCCCTTAAATACTCGGAATTCTCTAAATTCCTAAATGCCTATGAAATAGTTAAGTATTCTGAATTCCTGAAATTTTTTCACTTTTATTTATTTCATAATTTTATATATTATTTTATTTATTTATTTATTTTATTCTGTATTCCTAAAATTCCTAGAATTTTCTAAATTCTCGAAAATTCTTTAACTTCTTTAATTTAATTATTTCAATGAATTTAATTTATTTATTTATTTCTCTGAAATATCTGCAATTCTTTAAATTCCTTGAATATTAAATCCTTCAAATCCTTGAATATTTATGGATTAATCTAAATTTCCTGAATTCCTTGAACTCCTTGAATATTTTTAATTCCTGGAATTGCTTTAATACCCTGAATTCCTTGAATATTCGGAATTATCTGGGTCCCAACACTTCTGTGAAATGTTTAATATTCTGAATTCCTGAAATTCTTTGAATTTCTTTAATCCCCGGGATTCCTTCATTCTTATGAATTCCTGAAATTCAGAGAATTTATCGAGTTCCTTGAATTTTTTGAATATCCTGAAACCCTTAAATACTCGGAATTATCTAAATTCCTAGATCTCTATAAAATAGTTAAGTGTTCTGAATTCACGAAATTCTTTCACTTTTATTTATTTATTTTATAATTTTATTTATTACTTTATTTATTTATTTTTTTATTATTTATTTTATTCTGTATTCCTGAAATTCTTAGAATTTTCTAAATTCTTGAAAATTCTTTAACTTCTTTAATTTAATTAATTTAATGAATTTAATTAATTTATTTATTTCTCTGAAATACCTGCAATTCTTTAAATTCCTTGAATACTAAATCCTTAAAATCCTTGAATATTTATGGATTAATCTAAATTTCCTGAAATCCTTGAACTCCTTGAATATTTTTAATTCCTGGAATTTCTTTAATACCCTAAATTCCTTGAATATTCGGAATTCTCTGGATCCCTAGACTTCTGGGAAATGTTTGATCACTCTGCATTCCGGCAATTCTTGGAATTCCGTCAATCCCCTGAATTCTTGAAATTCAGAGAATTTTTCGAATTCCTTGAATTTTTTGAATATCCTGAAACCCTTAAATATTCGGAATTCTCTAAATTCCTAGATGTCTATGAAATAGTTGAGTATTCTGAATTCCTGAAATTCTTTCACTTTTATTTATTTTATTTATTTATTTTATATTTTTATTTATTATTTTATTTTTTTCTCTATTCCTGAAATGCCTGGAATTTTCTAAATTCTCTAAAATTCTTTAACTCCTTTAATTTAATTAATTTAATGAATTTAATTTATTTCTGAAATCTGATCTCTGAAATCCCTGAAATTCTTTGAATTCCTTAAATATTAAATCCTTCAAATCCTTGAATGTTTATCGACTAATCTCAATTCCCTGAATTTCTTGAGCTCCTTGAATATTTTTAATTAGGAAAATTTTGACCACTCTGAATTCCTCAAATTCTTTGAATTCCATCAATCCCCTGAATTTCTTCACTGTTATGAATTCTTGAAATTCATAGAATTTTTTGAATATCCAGAATCCCTTAAATACTCGGAATTCTCTAAATTCCTAGATCTCTATGAAATAGTTAAGTATTCTAAATTCCTGACATTCTTTCACTTTTATTTATTTATTTTATATTTTTATTTATGTTTTTATTTATTTTATTCTGTATTTCTGAAATTCCTAGAATTGTCTAAAATTTCTAAAATACTTTAACTCCTTTAATTTAATGAATTTAATGAATTTAATTGATTTATTTATTTCTCTAAAATCCCTGAAATTCTATGAATTCCTTAAATATAAAATACTTTATATCCTTGGATATTTATCGACTAATCTAAATTCCCTGAATTCCTTGAACTCCTTGAATATTTATTAGTTCCTGGAATTTCTTAAATACCCTGAATTCCTTGAATACTCGGAATTCTCTGGATCCGTAGACTTCTGGGAAATGTTTGAATATTCTGAATTCCTCAAATTCTTTAAATTTAATTAATTTAATTTGTTTATTTATTTCTCTGAAATACCTGAAATTCTTTGAATTCTTTAAATCCTTGAATATTTATGGGTTAATCTAAATTCCCTGAATTCCTTGAAATCCTTGAATATTTATTAGTTCCTGGAATTTCTTTAATACCCTGGATTCCTTGAATATTCGGAATTCTCTGGATCCCTAGACTTCTGGGAAATGTTTGAATACTCTGAATTCCTCAAATTCTTTGAATTCCATCAATCCCGTGAATTCCTTCACTTATGAATTCCTGAAATTCAAAGAATTTTCCGAATTCCCTGAATTCTATTAACTTTTTTAATTCTATCAATTTCATAAATTTATTGAATTCCTTTAATTCTCTGCAATCCCTCTGAATGCCCTGAATATTTGAATATTTGGAATTCCCCAATTTTCATGAATATTCTGAAATTCCTTGAATGAATTCCTATATTTGTTTTAAAGTCTGTAAATTTACTGTATTCTTTAGATTATTTGTATTTAGAATATTTGAGGAATTCAGGAAATTGAGAAAAATTGATAAATTATTTCCAATCCTGAAATTCCCTTCCTTCATCTGAATTCCTTCCTGATTCCAAATTCTCGGAAATCTCTAAATTCCTTTAATATTCCGGAATTTTTCTCAATTCTTTGCATTATTTTTAATTCCTGAAAGTACAGGGAATTTTGCTAATATTAGTAAATTCCACGAATTCAGGAAATTACAAGAATTTAAGGGGCTCTGCAGATTTTAAGGAAATTTAAATGATTTAAAATGATTTGAAGGAGTTTTGCAGCAATCCAAGAAATTCAGCAGAATGAAGACACAGCCACAAAAAAATCTTTTTCTTCATCTGGAGGTTAGACAATGTTTGCTATATGTTTTCTGGGTCGCTGAATCTGAATCCGAGGTCCAAAATCCCCCAGCACGTCAGGGTTCTAACATAACCTCAAAAAAACCCATGAACCTTTTTCAGTATCTTTTTCCGGGTCTGAAGGTCAGATTAGGTTTATTAAATTTTTTTGGGGTCGCTGAATCCGATTTCGAAGTTTAAAAAACCCTAGCACGTCATCTGACATGACCTCCACAAAAACTCATACAATTTTGTTGAGTCCGGAAGTCAGACCATATTTATTATATTTTTTGGGTCGCTGAAACCGAATCTGTGATCCAAAATACCCCAGAATGTCAGGGTTTCGACATGACCTTCAAAATACCTCGTAATCTAAGATATTTAACGCTTTGAGATTTTCACATTAGCATTAGCTGTCGGATTTTTTTCAATCTCGGATTCGGATTCAGAGACCCCAAAAACATTTACTAATTTGGTTTGACCCCGGGACGCGAAAAAAATTGTATGACGTTTTTTTAGGTTATGTCAGAACCATGATATGCTGGGGTTTTTTGGATCTCGTATTGGGATTCAGCGACCCCAAAAAATATCCTCAAAAAAAAAATATTTATGAGGTTTTTTTGAGGTTATTTCAGAACCCTGACGTAGTGGAGTTTTTTGGAACTCGGATTCCGATCCAGCGACTCCAAAAACACAATTCAAGACATTTTAATAATTCCAAGAAATTAAACGTTTACAATTACTGATTTCATACTGATACGTACTGAAAACTTAACTATTTATCTGTATAACAGCTTTGAATTCAAAAATTTTCCAGAATGAATAAATACCAAAAAAGCCCTAAAAACTGAACATTTTTGTGGTAGCTTTCCGATTTTCCACGCCCCTTTGCACATTAATTAATTAATTAATATTTATATTATTAATTTACAATGCAATATTCCCTGCACGCTGTGCCGCGCGCATAATTGCTATTTGAAAATATTTTTGAAATGATTTGACATTAGAGGTACTGATTGTCAGATTGCTGTCACCAAGCAGTTCGCCGGCAACGTCACCCACGATGTCAAATTCCTCTTCACCAACGCCACCCGCACCAGTGGCCCCAACCTACAACCAAAAAATGACAGGAATCCCCTGTGTGGCTGCGGCCTCGAGATACACGGCGCCGGTCCATATCGATGTTGGTGGTACGATATACACCTCGTCTCTCGAGACTTTGACCAAGTAAGTCTTCATTTTTTCCAAAAATTAAATCCATCGTTTTTTTCTCGAAAATCGAGCTTCGAGACAAGATTCTAGATAAGACTCGAGATTCGAGACAACATTCGAGATTCGAGACAAAATTCGGGAAAAAATTCGTGATTCGAGACAATACTGGCGATAAGAATCGATATTCGAGACAAAATTTGAGATTCGAGACAAGATTCGAGATCAGACTTGATATTCAAGACAAAATTCGAGATTCGAGACAATGTTTGGGAATAGACTTGATATTCGAGACGAAATTCGAGATTCAAGGTAAGACTCGATATTCGAAAAAAAATTCGAGATTCAAAACAAGATTCGTGATAGGACTCGATATTCGAGACAACATTCCAGATTCGAGACAAGATTCGAGATTCAAGACAAAATTTGAAATAAGAATCGATATTCGAGACAAAATTTGAGATTCGAGATAAGATTCGATATCAGACTCGATATTTGAGACAAAATTCGAGATTCGAGATTCGAGAAGGATTTTAGATTAGACTCGATATTCGAGACGGAATTCAAGATTCGAGACAAGATTCGAGCTAAGACTCGATATTTGAGACAAAATTCGAGATAAGACTAGAGATTCAAGACAAAATTAAAGACGGGTCTCAAGACGGGATTCGAGAATCCAGTTAGCCTTCAAATGTCGTTTAAACTTGGCTCAGCCGTAAATTATTTGTATGGTACTTACAAAATTTTAAGGGATTTCAAGTAATTTTACCAAATTTTAGGGATTCATAGAATTTCATAAGAAATTAAAAAAGAAAATAACATTATAATCAATTTTTGTAGGCTTCAAGGGATAGCAAAAGAAATTAAAAGATTCTATAATTTTATAAGTAATTTTTATAGATTTTAAGAGGCTTTATCAAACTTTTTGGGAATTTGATGAATTTCTAATGATTTTAAAGAGTTCAGGACATTTTAAAATATTCCAGGGTCTTTAACGAATTTTTGAAATTTTTAAAAATAATCAAAGAATTTCGTAGGATATCAGAAAATTTCAAAGAATTTAAAAAGATGTCTAATACAGAATATTAATGATATTTAAAAGATTTCAAGTGACTCCAAGGAATTTTTAAAGAACTTTAGAGGGAATAAATTAAATTTAATTTAATTTGAAGGAACTTCTAGGGATTTCCAAGAATTTCTTCCAAAAGAGATTTTACGATTTCAAGGGATTTCTACGGATTTAAAAAGACTTTAAAGATTTCTTTTTCGATTAATAATGTAAAGATCTTAAAATATTTTAAGGAGTTCCAAAGGATTTCAAGAGATTCCATAAATTTTTATTAATTTTCGATGCAAAAAAATTCAACTTTATCTACTTAAAAACTACCTGCAACAAAAGTTCACCTTGAAATATTTTTAGGTGTTCCAAAGGATTTCATGAGATTGAATAAATTTTTATTAATTTTTGATTTAAAGAATTCAACTTTATTTACTTAAAACTATTTATCTACTTAGAACCGCCAAGATTACATGTACAGCTTCGTGTGCAGGAACATGTGCAGGAACCGCCGAGGTTCCTGCACAGGAAATTTCAGCTGGGACCGCACAAAGTCGGATACTTTCCGGACAGACCTAGTAGAGAAAATTCAGACACACACATAAGTTGTTAAATTGAAATTGAACTCAATTTATTTTATTTTATTCAAAAAACAAAAGCTACCGCCTTCAAAAGATAAAGGGCATTCAGAATAATAATCCTGTGGTTATATCTATAGGTATATGTATACTACATATAATTCCACGATACACGAAAAGGAAATCTGAAGATAAGCAATTATTCTGAATGCTGTTGTTAAGCAAAAGCCCTGAACAATGCAATTTATTCTCGCAATTTCTTGCTTGCGGTCAATAACGGAGTTCGATATCGTCATGTCCTGCGGACTTGAAGCGGCGCCTCGAGAAAGGTGAACCTCCTTATTTCATCCTCGTGAAAGCTGGCGGAACGGATCTTTTCGAATGAAAAAAAAAATAAATATATCGATATACACCTACAAGTCTTATTGGCTATTAATACGGAAAGTGACAAGAAAATAAGAAAATTGGGAAATTAATCTTCGGCGCTCAATTCGTCTGTGGAATAAGCGCAGATGAATAAATGGTTCCCGCTCTCTATACGTATGTTTAATTTTTTTTTCTTTTAGTCTAATAGAAAGTCCAGGTTCGATTTTAAGGAAAAATTTTAACATCACCATTTATGCCAACGAAGGTGATTTATTATAGCTTCGTGCTTCACACCGACAGGAAAGTTCCGTTCCCAATGAAAATAAAATTAATGGAGTGTAATGCAAATTTTTAAAGGATATTTAACCGATTTCTGATAAAATCGAACTATCTGACCCTGGTGATTTCAAGGAACTTTATGACGCTGAATTTTTTTTTAAAGGTACAATATGATATTTTGAAAAAGAAACAAAAAAAGTTAGAGCTACTTGAACTTTTAGGTGAGTTATGAAAAAATTGAAGAAAATTTAGTTCGAACGAAACTTTAAGTTTTTAGAAAATTAACAAAAATGTGTACATTTTTCGAAAAGCTAAAACAGTTCAATTTTCAACAAAGTAATTAAATTTTCGATAAAGCGGTGGTATTTTAATAAAATAATTATGTTTTCAACAAAATAGTTAAATTTTCAAATTAAATTATAAATCTTCGATGTAGATAAATTTGCAATCAATTAAATTTTCTAACCGAAAATAGGAATTCTGAACAAAAAATTCACTTTTCGATCAAATAGATCAAATTTAAATGAAAGACGATAAATTCTGAACCGAAAATAGAATAGTACAATTTGTAGTTAAAAAATGTAGATGGATGGTTAACTAATAATGTGAATTATTAACAAAGTATTATAACTTTGAACCCAGTAGTTGATTTATTATTTATAAATTTTAAATTAAATTGTTGAATTTTCAAGCAAAAACGATCAATTTTCAACCGATAATAATTACATTTCTAGTTTAAAAAAAGAACAGTTTTCAAAAAAATTTCTAAATTTTTAATCAAAAAAATTAATTTTCAAGCAAAAAATACGAATCTACAACAAAATACACACTTCAAAAAATATATTTTTGACAAAATCATTCAATTTTTAACGAAATATTCGAATTTTCAAATCAAGAAGTTGAATTCTTTAGGAAATAGTTGAATTTTCCCCAAAAATATAAACTATTTAAAATTTAATTAAATTTTTTATCAAAAAATTTAATTTTCTGCCAAAAAAGACGAATCTAGATTAAAATACATAAACTGTCAATCAAATTGATGAATTTTCCACTAAAAGTAATAAATTTTTAACCAAAAACAGAATAATTAAATTTTTAGTTTAAAAAATTAGTTTTCAACCAAAAAACATATTTTTAACAAAATGTTTAAATTTTCAACCAAACAGTAGAATTTTCAAACTAAGAAGGTGAATTCTTTAGAAACCTGATAATTTTCAACCGATAATAATTAAATTTTCAGTTTAAAAAAAGAATAGTTTTCAAAAAAATAGCTAAAGTTTTGATCAAAAAAATTAATTTTCAAGCAAAAAATTCTATTTTACAACAAAATGCGTATATTTTCAGCCGAATTTTTTAATTTTCCACAAAACAAGAAATTTCCAGTTAAAAAAAATTAATTTTCAACTTAAAAATAGATTTTTGACAAAATCATACAATTTTCAACAAAATATTAGAATTTTCAAATCAAGAAGTTGAATTCTTTAGAAAATAGTTGAATTTTCCCCATAAAATATAAACTTTTTAAAATATAATTATAGTTTCAATCAAGAAAATTAATTTCCTACCAAAAAATACGAATCTACATTAAAATACATCAGGTTTTAATAAAAGTCATGAATTTTCCACTAAAAGTAATAAATTTTTAACCAAAAACAGAATAGTTAAACTTTTAGTTGAAAAAATTAATTTTTAACCAAAAAAAAACATATTTTTAACAAAATCGTTAAGTTTTGAACCAAATAGCATTTTCAATTAAAAGCGATCAATTTAAAAAAAACAGCATCGTTACATCTCAGTTAAAAAAATTAGTTTTCAACCCAAGAAATGAATTTTCAACAAAATAGTTCAATCTCCAACAAAATAGTAGAATTTTTAAACAAAATATGAATTTTGAACCAAAAATATAATCTTAGACTATTCAACGAAATGAATCAACTTTTAGACAAAAATAGTTGCATTTTTTATTGGGTTTTAATAATTCATTTCGAATTTGAGCAGAAAAAAAACGAGAAATTTCTTGAAAACAGGGAGAAATAGGAATTACTTGAAAAAAGGGTAAACACGTTTTATGCCAAATTTAATTAATTTTACTCATGATTTAAACACTCAAGCACCCAAACGACTTCAAACATATAAATTAGATTTAAGCCTACCTACAATTGTCGCGCCAATCACATAGTGAAGAGAACCATTACCCCGAACAGACCGAACTGTTAAATCAACAGTGTAGTCGAGCCGTTCTGCACACGCGGCACGGTTCCGCACTTGCGCAGTGTAGAAAAATATAGCATGCACATTTCGGAGTGACTGATCTCCGTAAGTTTGGGGTAGCTAGTGATCCTCAATCTAGAATGGACTCCACACCTAACCGAAGTGCAGCGAGTCTCTCAACCTTAGCGCGACTGTTTTATATCCACAATTCTACGGGAATTTTAGTTTTTCGGGGTCGACTGGGCGCAGAGAAACAGCTTTAAAAAATCTGAGATTTTTGCTCGTCACTGAATCAATTAATCACTAGCGCTGAGCCTGAATCCTCATCGGTACAGCCATGCGCCTGGCATGAGGAGACCTGGCCCTGGCACGAGAAGACCTGGACCCCAAATTACCCCGAATTTACCCCAGAACGATTGTTTTTTTTTTCCAAAAACAATCATATATTGGAACTCAGATCAGTAAAGATGCAAACACGCTTTCTTTAATATATTTGATCGACTCCAGATGTAGTCAAAGCCTTTCTTCTAAAGAACGACACTATATTTTACATGCATCTCTTGGGAAAATCTTCTTCAAACCTATCTGCGAAACTCAAAAGGAATAGAAAATCTGCATAAAACCAGCTCATCCCTAAAAAGAGATCCAAACTTGACTGAAAGTTAAAGCAAGTTCGTAAAGGTCGTTTTTTTCCTTATGCAAGCAATTTTTTTGTAGAAGTATCCAGGGTCTTGTCTGCAGGGTACCAGCGACGCAAAAGCAAGAGCAGTACTAACGTAGGTATCGGGCACCATCGAGCTATAGCTATAGTTAGTTACCCTGCGGTATCTCTCTCGAAGACGAACGCCTCGAGCTACACGAGGCCGTCGTTTTATTATACGTTATCGCGAAGAGGAGGGTATGGGAACCGGCCCGAAGGTACCTTACTCCTCTAGCCCATGCCATAACGCACGTCGAGCTAGTACACGACGAGAACGGAAACTTCTCCTTTTTGCACCACTGGTCCATAATATACATTCACCCTCAACTCTATATATGTATATTTTATCTCAATATATATA